>CM046069.1:25642590-25874963 GCA_025215515.1 Schistosoma japonicum | reverse complement strand
GGTATGCCGTAAGTAGTCTGATACACTGTCTAATCTCTCATAAGTTCGTTCCTTTTATAACTGATGTATTTATTCGCAGTACTTCCACATGTTTGCACTGCTATTCTAATCAAGCGAATTTTCACATTTTTGTTATTACTAAACGAGTATCGGAACTTAAAAATATCAAAATTCACTTTCCGAATTCCCGAACCTTTCAGCTTCAATCAGACGTTTCACAAGTTTGATTCCATAATGTAAAAGCTAGGTTTTGAGCCCTGAGTATGATAGGTATTCAGGTTCTATTAATAGCTGTTTCAAAGTGACTCCCGAGCAAAATAAACAGCACGTTAAGTCATACCTTATCGGCAAAAAATGTTGATGGTCCTGTAAGATCCTTTTTAATAATTCTGTTTGTGAAACTTCTTCCAGGTGACATTCTTCTACTGTGACTTATTATCTTGCATTCTAAAGTATATTTATTCTTCCATTTAGCTGTACATTTTAGTGACTTTTTATCATTAAATAAGATGGTTGCTATTTATTTTAAATGTTATATTTGCCTTCCCTTGCGTTTGTGCTGAATTCCTATTATTATTAAGGACTTCATATACTTTGTTACTGAACATTTTGGCTTTGGCGCCTGCCATATTAGTCGGTTCCAGCTCAGCAGCGTTTTCAAGAGAAATTATTATCATAACCACTTAAAATCTACGAATATTTGCTTCGAATTCATCTGTAGACAAGTACACTCATTTTCCCCCAAAAAGTCTAGACACCTAGACTACATTTATCGATTCGCTACAGATGTACGACATATCTGGAACAAAGATCGTATCAAAAAACACTCATAGATTCCTATCAAATTAGGCGATCTTGTTGAACTAACCTGAATTCGAGCTATCAATAACACCATTCAAGCTACTAACGAAGACGGTTAAAACAGGTAGGATCACTAAGGTTTATGATCCTTCGTCAGGTGTAACCCGTGCACTCGTGCTAAAGAACTGTCTACGAATGATTTTCAGTTCACTAATTGACTGATTTTGCCCTTAAGTTTGTGTTGCTATCTAAGAAATTACTTAAGGATTCTGTTAGAGCGAAAGAAACAAGTGCGTCACAGATTGAATACGTCTCTGTACGGTCTATCGCACAATTACTTCGGACACGAACTCTGAGTGTTAACTCAAACGCCTTTGGACCCTATGATCTGTGTTCAAAAGAAATGTGTAGCACCCCAACACCCTCCCTGGCCACATAGTTGTTAATGAACAACTTACATAATTTGTACTCTCTACTGCTTGTTTGCTCTTATCCTGCCGCTTCATACCTCTTCACCACTCTTTATATAATTTACCACATTATTTTCACAGCTAGTTTTCAACGAATACTATCATAAATGGTTATTTTAATAGGTCTGACCTTAGCCTACTATTCTTTACATTCACCCTACGTTGAAGTGCTACTACTAGTACATATGTCATTCTGTTACCAATTAACATCTTTTACTTATCGTGATTAGCTATGTAATTTACTAATTTCATTGTCACTGGATTCACAAGTTACCTTCAGTCATTTAAAAATTTTCATATTCACATAAATATTCCTGTATAGTAAAGTTAAATTTAATATAATTTAAAACAATACTTTCCGTTAATATGCGTTGATCTATCAGGGATATTATAGTAATAGGCCAAATGGTCCATACCAGTGTTCTAACTAGTTTGCTTGTAATAATCGTTTAGTTTATTGATTTAGACGCTTAAAGCCGATTTCCTCGGTATCACAGCTGAAACTTTTGCATACGCCGTCGTTAACCTCGGCTGCTTATCAAAAGTCAAAGCAGATCATAGTTTTCAGTTTGAATATAAACATTTATACTCTAAGCAAACTTCTAGGTACTGTGAATGTTCAAACAACTGATTGTGACCCACATTTAAATGATTTATTGATAAAGTTTCGTTTATGAAACTCCACCCTATGATTTTTAGGGCCCGGCTACCCTATACTTTTCCTCATGCGAAACACAATTAATAAGGCAGTAAAGAAAATAGTGTAGAGATTATACAATACTGTACCATTATCCTAGCATAATTTGAAAATTAATTATTCACTCCTTACTAACATTGGGTCTAATCTCTTACATTGAAATAAGGAGACTTTTTGATGACCATGGTAAAATTGTATCATCTCACTGGCTTTACATTGCTATTATTCCACTGCAATGAACAATTTACAACAAGCAACGTCAGAAAAATAATGATGATCCTATATTGTTTGCTAATAAATGATTTAACAAGCTTTGGTAATGAAAAGTTCCTGTAAATACAATAATGCTTAAGAGATTGGCTACAAAGAATATGCAGGTAAATATTTCTCGTTCAGCTGTCATTTATACTGACAAGGTGACAAACTTGAAATGCACTCTGGTATATGACCAAGTTACGCTTGTCGTACAACCAGAGCCACTTCTAGCGATTGGACCCACTCTTATGAATTGGAAGAAATCAGAAGGCACTGAGTGATGGGATAGAACTTCAACAGGATAGCAACCACTTGGCTGGCGAACTAGTGAGAGATGCTTTCCTCAGTGGTTTGAGTCGTGATATGGTGGTAATACGTGACCGCGCGCCTTCAACTAGTCGTGTCTGCTTTAACAAACACGGTCAGCATCAATGTCGAGAGCCTATGTTACTATTGATTTTGAGGATTATTTACCGCTACAAACTATTCAGCATCATGATAACTTGAGTTGAGCTTAGTCTTAGTATCTCGAATTTATAATTGTTCACTTCCTGAAATTTAGTTAAATCAATTTATTATAAAAATACTACTAACGGTAACATCAGTATATTCAAGCAATTCAATATTGTTTGAACGAAGTGGCTGATTAGTGATCAACGTTGACTGCTATTTTAGTTTTCGAATTGGTTTTCGCTCTAAAAATGAGTACTAGACGCAGCTCTTCGTTCAAAGATATTAATTTAGTCCAAGATGCCAAAAATCTAAGGGACTCTTTTAACAGACACCTTCATTTTTACGTGGTTAAGGACCGCAACATTGCTACAATGCGCGATTTTTATGTGGCTCTGGCCAGAACTGTTTGGGATCAACTGTGTTCCCGGTGGATGAAAACACGTGAAGTTTATGCCAAGGAAGACCCCAAGGTAAAAGTGTTTTTGCTTCATTCAGTTACCTGGCAGATACTATTGACAAGTTACGTTCGTGCCTTCAATCACATGAGATTCTAGATTTGTCTTTTAAGGAACAGAAGACTTGGGCCTACGTTAGTGTCTGTCTTGTAGGCTATCGTAAGTGTAGAGTGTTTTCTTAAGTGAGTCAATTAAAGGTGAAGAAGTCACGTTCTCTGGTAGTTTCTAAGTTTTGATTACTTGGCGGGAAATCCTGTATGTGACGGTAATTCTCTTCCTTCATGCTTTCTAAATTTACCTGCTACGTTCTCTGAGTTATGATGATCTTGTTTGAAGAAGTGGAGAGGACAGAACAAAACTAGTTGTTTCTTAGTATTTGGTATACTACTGAGTCACCTCTTAATATCCACCATGATTTCCTTGATATCTCACTTCTCAAGCTGTGTTGTATGGTCAGCCATCCGACTCAATTCTGGGTCGAGTAGCGACTGTTCTTACTTTTTTATGAGTCGCTTTTTAAACAAGGGCTGCTTGTCTGTGAGCAGCTTTTCAGTTTCAACCTCACTATAATTGCGAAATTCATAATTAGTTTATTTGAATTTATCTCGTGGTAGCTGTCCCTTAAGTCTGTAAACTTATCTACCTAATGCCTAGAGTTGAACGCTATTTTTATTAGCTAGAAAGACAAACAATGTTCATGATCTTATTAATAATTGTTCCTTTTTTATTTTTGAAGTCTATTTAAACACCTATTTCATGCCATTTTATATCCATGCATCATTGAAATACACTCTCATTGTGTTTAAGTGTGACGTAATTAAATAGATTAGCTTAAGTGGATTTTGTCTCCGTAATGGTGCTTAGACTGGTAATAAATACGTTGGACTACCCAGCAGTCTACTGTATATAAACCTATACATATAGAATGTGGGCTTCGAAAATAGGAGTATACAAATTGGAGATCACTGATTATAGGTGTTTTCAAAGCTCCACTATAAGAACAACCGAATAATCAATACTGTTAAGAACAGAGTACTGCAGAAGGATGATAAGGCAGTTAATGAAGTTGCGAATCTTTGTCAATTCATTTGGTGGTTGGGACATGTGCTACGTATGCTCAGCCACTGCTTACCCCGGCCGGCATCGGAGTAGACTGGAAGAAGGCTAGGGACAAACAAGACAAAACATGGAATCAGTTTATAATATAACCGATTGTTGGTTTAAACAGTTTTGTTTTACGGTAACTACCTGGTTGAAGTGACTATAATAATCTTAGTCAGTAATCTGAAACATCGAGTTGAGTTTTTTTCATCGTTCAGGGTATTTTTGCTCCATTCACTATATATATATTTTTAAATCTTGAGCTGTATTATTTTTTCGCATATATCTTTACACTGCTTTCAATTGGATTGTATTTTAGTATTATTGTTGATTTGATCTCGTGGTGTTAGTACGGCGTGAAAACGAAATGGTCTACATTTACGTGTCATGCTTTAGATTATTTATGACTGACTGAAAGCATTTTTACAGAATGTGACATGAAAACGCATGTTTAGTAACCCCGACATTAGTGCTATTATTTTGTGTCGAAGTCATATTCCGAATGTTAATAGCATACTTTAACTACTAACTAGATATGAATCATTATCTTAAATAAGTATTTTTATATGTAGAAAGTACACTTAGTTTCTGCACAACTTCACTCTCCTCTTGTATTCTGTTATTATTTTATCCCTCTTATCTAGTAGTGCTAATGTGGTATAGCAACTTGAACCTTTGGGCGTATTTGCCTGATTCTACGTTGTTGATGATGAGAAACTACTCGAGAAATGACAGTTCTGTATGGCTTAATATCCGTTTACCTTTCTTGTTTTTATTATTATTTTCATTTAAATTATTACTAATAACACCGATTTGGCGTTAATTTTGTTGTACTGCTGAGGTATGGAAACTTGAACCTATGCACATATATACCAGGTTCTGTGTCGTTCATATATATGTACGATATTTGTTAGTTAGTACAGTACCACTTCGTGTGGCTTTTTAATCACTCAAAAAGGGTGTATACCTCTGACGTAAAACGATGCTTACATATTTTTTTGTATACGGTAAGTAAATTTATAGCTTATTTTTAGTATAAAAAATTGCTGACCAATGAAACAACGAAAATATGATTCACTATTGTTCTAATATTGACAATCATTACTTAACATGTATTTCATGGATTCTGGTGTTTTCCACCTTACCACAAACATTCAGATGTATAATATAACTGGCAGGTCATGTTCTTTCACTTCGGTGGTTCACGTGACTCGACTGGTGGTTTCTGGCATCTGATATTAATATGTATCAAAAACGAATAACTCGGCTTTCTTAAGGCATTTTACGCATGAACTTGGTTGAATTGTGGCTTATGACGAAACATCATCCAAATGTAGGCTTTACTTTAGGGCTGGCATGTGTTATTTTGCATCCTCCCTAAGGAATCAAGTCCGCTGTTCTGATGGCCAACTTATCACGGAATTCTTCCTAACCCTAGTGGTTTGGTCGCTGGCGAAGTTTACACACTGATCTATAATCCTTTATTACTGCTTGTGACGCATGTACGATGTTCATTTACTTATTAATTAGCAGATGTATTTCATATCTGTTTGCTTTGTTTTACTTCGAAGTTATGTAATATGGCCCTTTAAGCAGAAAATATATGCAGGTTTTAGTTGAAGAATGATAATATGGTGTAAAACTGATTTCAGTGACTCAGTAGAACTTATTTTCTGTATTACTATAAATGACGAGTTTAGTATTATTCGACGCTTTTGATCGACCATTTTTATTTCTTCCTATTGAACTATATTATTTATATTTACCTTGCTGCGAAGGGCTATTCCATTCATTATGTGAATTATGTTTCACCCTAAGTTGATGTGGAGTGTGGAAATTTTCACCAATACTAATTTGTACCCCGATTATTCGACGATCAACTACTGAATTTTAGTTACAATGCTAGGGTCCTTTTATTACTATCTGAATATGTCTAGACATATGTCAAATTTTTCCTATTTTATATAACGTTTATGGTCTCCAGTGTGTGATTGCACTTTTTACATTAAGCGATTTTTGTAAATGGGTGGTGAATAAAATTTTTTAGAATTATTCTATACTTTATCGATAATTTTAAATGACAAATCAAGGGAATATTCAGTATGATATACTTATAGTTAATCTGAGTGTACAATACTTAATTGTGTACACTGGATCGTCTTCATTGACTACTTTACGAGTTCCTATAGGGAAAATATGGTTTGAACGTTCATGTGCGCTGTCAAATGTTCATATTTTAATATTAATAAATTCAGGAGTATTCAGTTTACATAAATCAGTGATTCCACTATCATCGCTCAGGAAACAAAATCGTGTTTATAAGATTACCGGATTTTAATTAGAACAGAACGTTATTACTGATGTGTTAGTTCAGCGATATGCGTATTATCCGAAATAAGTGTAAAAGGTAGTGTATAAATAAATATGTGCTGGTGAGATAGTTTTGATCAGTTTCGGAAAGACAAATATTGAACCAACATGGAGCTTTCGAATTTCCTGTGCCCTAAATCTCGGATTTGTCATTCCAATCAAACATATTAATTAATTGTTTGGATTTGCAACTATCAATATAAGTAGGATATCAGGAAAACTTCTGGTTTTGAAAATATAAAGACATCTATCACTGAAAACGAAGCTATTTATTTTTGTTGCTTTCTAACAAATGTGAAAAGTTTTATATGAATATGCAAAATTAACCTTTGCTTAGGTTACGAGGTTAGAATGAATAATCGTTTTTGACAAATAAACTCTGTAGGCAAATAACTCAATATTTCTTCCTGTTGTGTATTGGCCATCCTACTCTGCAGCTACCGTTTTACTTTAGTACCTATATGTCAGGATTACTACTCACTAGTCAGCTGGTATAGCTTTAACATTTTTTCGGACGTTCAAACTATCTGTATATCTAAAAATCAAGTCATAAGATTTATTGTAATTTAGCTTACCTAGTGATATTCTAGGTAAACTATACGTTTGAAATAGTTTATAATATACGGAATCGTATTAATTCATGGAAAGTGACTTAATTGACCAGTTGTTCACAACAAACTGCCTCAGTTAAATTACCCACAAACTAAAGATCATAACCTTGGTAATGATGTATAAAGATCATAACGACTCATATTCCATTTATAAACTAGGCAGTAAATTTTGAGATGGTAAAGACGATTCGAGGCGTTAAATTTGAGGAATTCAAATTACATAACCTTCACTTAGAAAATCTCAGCAGATATATACATATATATGAGGTTTTATGCTGTTAGTTTTACTCGTCAGTTATTTGTAAACACATTTTTGCTTTCATCAAACGACTTATTAAGATAGTTTTGTAGGTAAGTTTTTAATTCATGAACCTGTAATAATTTATTGTTAAATTTGATATTGTAGATGGTTTACTTTTTATCCATGGAGTTTTTTATGGGTCGTACACTCAAAAATACAATGCTTAATGTAGATGTAGCAGAGGCTCTGGATGAATCTATGTATCAAGTAAGCTAAAGACATAAAATATGAATTGTTTTCTGTTGGTAAATTCATTATTAGAATACTCTAGTTTCATATTCTCGCTTCAACCGTAATCGCTAGTTGCGGATGTCGGGTTACATAAGTGGAGGTAGATGGGACACATACTGAGATCACCAAACTGCGTCACAAGACAAGTACTACCTTGGAATCCTGAAAGCCGAAGGAAGAGAGGAAGATCAAAGCTCACATTGGGTGGAAAATCGGAGGCAGATATAAAAAAGATGAACATCACATTAGAAGAACTGGGAAGGAAAGCCTAGGACGGAGTTGGTTGGAGGATATTGGTCAGCGGCCTGTGCTCCACGTAAGGTAACAGGCATTGATTGATTGACTTTAAACGAATAGAAGATTGGTTGAATTTTATGCCACATGGTTTGTTATCAGTGTATTTTACAAGCAGATAGCTATCTTATATCCTTTTCGACTGTAGCTTCTACCTTGACGTAGTGGTCACGCTTGCCTATCACAATGAGCCGATCAGGCTATACTAGCTGGAATAATTGGTCTTTTAGGCTTTGACGTACCGGGCAAGTTGAATGGAGAGTGATAAGACTAAAGGCATGAAATGAAAGGTTCGAGAACGAAGTTGACTGTCAATTTTACTTTGGTGTGACAACAGTGAGGTGTTTATTCAATCAACCATCATTTCAGCCATGCTGCCCTTCTACAATAAAACAGCGAAGTTAGAAAGGACTGGCCCTACAAATGCACATCTCATCTTACTCCATGGATTTCCGTCTCCGATTGTAAGGCCTTGACAAGTGCATAGATGATAATAAAATCTACTTATAAAAGGGGCGTGTGTGACTGGCTCCAAACAGTTGTCACTGGACACTGATATTACGTTTATAGATAATCATGACTACCCTTCCCCCCAGTTTTCTTTTTAAGTAACTCAAGAAGAATCCTTCCACTATGTTGCCAGTCTGGTATTGTTAATAGCCATCATACTTCTAACCGCACTTCAAACCATCGTATTCGTAATTAAACTCCATCTCTTACTAGTATTTTTTTCTACTTCTGCTATCAACCTTATTTTCTTCTCCAACTTGCTCATTATTCACCAGCAGTGTCAATGATTCGAGTTTACCTAATTCTATCCCAGGTCTACTGAAACGACACCCAAAATTACACATTGAAGCAATCAACTTATGAACTCTGTGTCATACCGGGCAGCAGACTTCATTCCCTAAGACTCGAAAACCTACGAATACATAGCTAAATCTATTAATCGGCATGTTTATTAATATTGTGAGTTTTTTTAACCAATAGCTTATATGTTGCCGATGGGAATGCAACGAAATAGGTTAAATTCAATGTATTCCGTAAATGTCATCGTTTTTCCGTGATTCAAATTCTCAAGGGGAAAAATTTTATGAGATTGGCTTCTCGTCATGGACAATATTTATACACTAATATATATAATTTAACATCTGAATACGAAATCAATACCCACTAATTGATGATAAATTATTATAATAATTGTAAAGCAATTATAAATCATAGCACAAGGTCAAATTACGTGAAGACAAAGTAAATCAATCTTATGTCATTTTTATGTTCTGTTTCTCCGAAATATTCGTACAGGATCCTAATGTAGTCATTCACTTGACTTTACCTAGCAAGTACCCAAGGCCCACTTAAAGTACCCTTTATATATTCAGTGACCTGATGCCATCTCGAGTGCTGATGAATGTGTTTATTGCGCTAAGTATAAGAGTATAACAGGCTTCTAGTAATTACTTTAGAAAGATCAGTTTAACCATCATAATGTCTAAAATACTCGTTTTAATAACAATCGGAAATTTAACTAAGACACGCAAGCTTCAAACTCAGGAAACTACGTTAGTTTCAGACCTGGTTGTCTCTACATAAATTAAATGTTTGCCGTCCATCAAGTCTTAGAATATTGTTATTCTTACCGACGTCTTGTAATAGTGGTATTTCTTGATTCAAAGTAACAGTTGACTCCGTGGATCGAAATGTTATGTAACAGTGTATATCATTGAGTGACTTACCTCGAAAGTACGTAAACCTTGTGAAGGCTCTTTACTCTCACACAGTCAAATCAGAGCTTATGATGATCCATCATCTTAAGTTGCAACTTTACTTGTTATCCGTCAAGAATGTCCACTATCCACATTTTTATTTGATTTCACTTTAAACGCTACTAGAAATAACGCTTCCTTTGTATGGATTGATCTCATACCAGGTAGTACACTTATTGATTTAGAATACGCAGACGATATATTCCTGTCTAATCAAGACATCGAGTCTTTTGGTAGTGTTGAGTGACCATGTCAGCTTCTTCAGGCTGTTTCTCCCCATCTAAAGATAAATTGTTTCCACAGAACTTGTCTACGTCATTACTTGAACTAAAGATAGGGTGTAAAGTAGTTAAGCACGTTAGCCATTTCATTTGTCTCGGATGTTTGATCAACCCTAATTGGCTGGTGTCTGACGATATTTCGGAAGCCAGTCGCCAATCTCAACAAACCATGCAATCAAACTACATATAGCTGTACAGACAACTGTAATAGGATGTGACTATAGTAAGATGTTTCCCTCAGATTTACTGTGGTACTACTTCCGCATAACGGGAAGAAGGGTTTATAAGATATCCGCTATAAATTACCACGCTTAACCTTTCATCTCCCACCATATATTCTGAAAGTACGCCGCTAGCAGTATAGAGGACTACTTAATAAAAGGCCATGCCTGTTCGGTCTCAAGTTGTTCTTTGTGTTCTTCAGATATGCCTCTAAGTCATAAAGACTACTCCTAGCCCAGTTTCGTTTTCAGGCACCCCATGGGAAAGTATGCTTTCACGATGTTGGTAACTGCAACGTGACATCTGTCTTAATACTCTCAACAACACTCATGGTCATTTGGCAGCTTGACCTGCCGCATATTTATTATTACTGATAGTCGTTTTGTGCTTTAGTTCACTCTTTAATCGTTGGCAAATATGGGCCGTTCTATTTTCGCTTAGTTACAATATGCCTAGTATGGTCAGATTTCTCGTAGTTTTTGGTGATGTAAGCCCTAGTTCTCGGGCTAAGTGCACTTGGAAATAATCTTAGGCAATGATCAAAAAAATCATAATTAGATTCCGAATAATTTACGTATTAATAATCTGGTTTTTGATGCCACACAATCAGCCAATGCTGATTAGGTTTAGTTTGTCTTTTAATTAATTTTACTAGTTATTAAAAACTGCCTTCATGTTAATTGATTTTACACAAATCACTTATTTTCAATGCAACACAAATATGTTATATTTTACCATAAGTATTGTAAACAAACAACTATTTGTTTATTTGACCATGTATCAGCATAAAGTTTACACATTATATGAACATTCGTGCAAGTATGAACGAATGTATAAAACCTGTAAGTCTAAAGTTAATGTAATTTATTATATGTTTATTTAAGTTTGTTGTATAGAGAGAAGTATTTAAAGTGAAATAGCCTTAGACATTGATGAATAATACAACAAACACTAAACCTATATACTACTGTGTACAAATGAGTCAAATATGTCTCTTGAAATCAGCAACTTTAACATTGTCATCGATCTGAAATACAACAGATTCATTTGAATGGCGAGAAATTATTCTAATCGATGAGTTTTCAGCTGAATGCACCTTTTCATTGTTATCAAAATAACGAAATATTCTGCTAGGTGATATTCGTAAATGAAAATTAATCGTTTGAATTAGTTTTGTTGTTATTTGATATCACGGATCTAACCAAATATCTAACAGTGAAACTGAATTATATTAAAATATACGCAGTGTAGTGTTTGAAGATGGTTAATACATATTTGAATTACCTATTCTGTCAGATTACCATTAGTTATATACAACCTTTCGTGCATATGCATCAATCCAAGTTTCCACACCTCATTACCCTAGCAAGATAAAGTTTTTAAGGTGAATACCAAAGTAGTAGTATATAGGGTGGAAAAAAGAGTTAGACTGTTTGAGAAAGAACCTATATGAGAACTAAAACCTATAAAATAATTTTAAAACTCAGGATTTAGTGAAAGGTAAAGTGTAAATGTATCTGTGCCATTGTGACTGATTTTTAGCCATTCCATTTAAGGTATCACTATAACTCCATAAAGTATCACTATAACCGTCCAGATTCCAACAAGGTAGTCTACACTTAGTAGCATGCTTTTGACTAACAGTTGATGACCTCAGTGAATGACGGTATGTTTTGGTTTGTCTTGTGATCCTATGCTAGTTAACATTGCATCTCAAGGTAGGTGGTTAGACATTCTTAATGCTCCTTTGTCATCATATTAGGCTAAACAATATTCACTCTTATATCCCCATGCTTATCGTCGTTTGATCCCTTCCGTATATTGTTTTTACTACCTGTATAACTAGAGCTTTTATTCACACACTTCCTATTATGTAATTAAACTTTCCCGATTATTATTATTTTAATAAGTTCATCTTAATAAGTCTATTCTCTCTCTTAAATCTGTTTCGTGTATTGAAATATTTATTCGATCTGTTTTATTATTCTTGCCATTGCAATTAGTATACCTTTCCTCTTACAATCAATTTGCGCTTTCCACTGATTATGATCCACAGTTATGTAATCCTTCTACTTCATTGTTACATTTGATTCACAAATTACCTTGATTGGTTTAACATTTTCATGTTCTCATATTAATACTATTGTATATTGAAGTGAAGCCGGATGAAGATTTAATTAAAAATAATATTGTTCGCATACACGTATTGTTCTAATTCGACTTTGCCAATTTTTAAAACAATTTTGGGTTTTGTATATATATGATTTTGTATTCGTGTAGTTGTTTATTAGTGCGAAGTAAAGAGGTGCAAGTTAGTTGATACAGTGATACTGCTTACATAGATATAAAGTATCATTTAGGGCCTTGGTTATCCGGCATGCCACTATGTTCTAGTTCATGTGAATTCTCACTTTGTTTAATTGACTCCACAACATCCCTGATAACCCGAGGCCTCATACAATGTCACTTTTATGATTAATCAAACCTCCTACTACACGTGTATAACAGCCTGAATGTCGTAAAAATTGTCAGTCAAATGTTAGTGTAAAGTGCTAAAAGTTATTGTAAAGCATTTCAGATAGCAAATTTGGTTGCACATATTTGCATAACATGACACATCAAACATTAGCATTTTGTGACAACAAATACTATGATAATCACTACGTGAAAATTCGATAAATTCAAATTTTTATAATGTTCGCTCATTTATTCTAGCTTGGCCTGGATATTGAAGAGTTAGAAGAAATGGAGTGCGATGCAGGTCTTGGAAACGGTGGTTTGGGTCGACTCGCTGCATGTTTTCTTGACTCAATGGCTACAATAGGCTTACCAGCTTATGGTTATGGGATACGTTATGAAAATGGTGCTTTTCATCAGAAAATAAAGGATGGATGGCAGGTGAGGGTTATAGTAAATCTATTTTCTAAAGCGTTGTTGGAAATTATCATACCATCTCTTATCACATCAAATTATTACATAATTTTTAAATTACAGATTGAAGAACCGGATGAATGGTTACTTTACGGTAATCCGTGGGAAAAGGAACGCCCAGAATGCACCCGCATAGTTCAGTTTTACGGTAGAGTTGTACGTAACGATTTAGATCAGTGTAAATGGGTTGATACAGCAACAATATGCGCCCTACCGTACGAAGTACCTATACCTGGTTATTGTAACCAGACATGTAATACACTTAGATTATGGGCTGCTAAAGGCAGGAAGTGCTTTGATACGAAAATTGTTAATAATGATGATTATGTAAATGTAAGTTGACAAAACAATACTTCATATATTTATCGTTCACTTGTAATTAATTTTTTAGTAGATTACTGTAGTTTTAAGGAAATGTTGTTACTGGGAGATTTCAATTTTGTAAGAATGAATATATATGATATTCACGTAATAGTCTGAATTAACTGGGAGACCCGAAGGTCGTGGAATTGATCTTTGATTATATCGTGAGTGTTCATCGTTAAAGGAGGTCCAACATCAAGACGAAACAACTCTTCAGTGATTATCTAAATAAATATACTCTATAGAGTGGACTACAGATTTTTTGTGGTTAAGTAATTTCGATTCATGTGACTGACGAATTCGTTGTACTGTCTGAAGCACATTTCAGTCATTAGCTCTTTCAAAACATTATACATATTCAGTACTCACTTGCTGGATGTTTTCACAAAATCTGTTTTCTGTTACGTTTTGTTAGCAGTGAAATTTTTCAGGCTTCAAATGACTGCATTATATGGTTGTCATTAATCATGTTCGACTGAAGTAATAATAATAGGTACTTAATTAATTATTATGTGTTGCGTACTATGTGTAATTCTTAGTAAACAATCATATATATATATTCCTAAAGACATATGAAAGACATATATGAGAATTATACATGGTACGCAACATATAATAACTGCATAGATTTCTGGTCGAATCAACCTTTACAGCATTTTTATCAGGCAGTATATGTGGTGTGTACAGTATTGTAGAGATTTCATACTTTGTGTAATTGTATTTTGGCGTAGCTGCATTTCTTTTTACTGGGAGATGGAAAAGGAAATATATGTGAATGAACTGGGTGATTTGTACATGATAGAATAATAATTACCAGTTGTTTGTAAAATTTCACGTCTCTATCTATTACAACATCCACCGTAACATTGAATATTTTACTGCATACTCTAATAATAGTCTTTAATACTTTACGAAATACCACCTGATCCTTTCTCAAACGTCTGGTAAATAATAGGAAACATAAAACAATAGGGAATAGTAAGGAACAATACTTAATTTATTTTGTCATTAATTATCAACGTGAAGTTACTGATTCTAATTTTTTATATTTTTGTTTCAAATTGATACATCTGATCCAGTATAGGCCTCATTCTATTGATAAATTTTAACATCTGTGTATAATCATTCAGAATAATAAGTTTTTATAACAAATCGAATAATGTACAGTTAATTAATCCTTTGTGCATCTTGGTGTTCATTCTTTTCTCTTTTTTACTAATATTGATTGTGATATCTGGTTATTTTAGCCTATAGGTTTCATAATAAAATGAGGAATTCACTTCAAGAGGATTCAGATTGATTACCTTTTAGGCGTAATAAAAGAAAGCCCTTATTTCTCTCATAATGTGATTGCATTGAAATAACAGTGACAGAAAATTCACTTCCAAAAAGTAAATTAAATGTGAAACAAGTGTCAAAGCCTGTAGGATTTCAGTTTTTATCCACTTTATATCGATCTAATACGCTAAAGAATCGACATTTCTTCATAATGTTTAAGAAGAACGTAGACGACTTCAATTAATTTTGAAAACATGGAGTTAGTAACGTTTAGTTTCTTTGTGAGCTTGTTAAAAGGTTTAAGATTGACTTGCAATTATTTTACAGATTTTCATACAATTTAGTGATAAGTCCAAAATAGAAGTGAATACCATCAGCGTAATATCCCTTCAATTTCATTAAGTCATGTTTTCTATTTGTCTTGTTAAAGGGTGAAGATATTGATATTTCTATCTGGATTAATCGGTTCCTATGTCAACAAAGATTTCACAGTTTAATCTTGGATATCAGCAGCCTATCTTTTTAGGACAAAATATTATTTCTCTGTTTTTGAATAGCTAGTAGTCTTCATGACAAATTGGTTTGGTGGTCAACATTTTGGCGTATCGTGTTATGTTGACTGAGTTCTTATCTCAATATGAACAAGTATACTAGTCTTTCAGCGCTGTCAGTTTTAGTTTTTTGGATTAGTCTAAAAGATGTTTCTTAACTTTCTCTACTGACCACTGTAAAATAATATGTTTTATCATTTTTTTTTAGTTTGTGTACAGTACTTATTTCTCAAAACATTCATTATAATGAAGCTTAGTACAAATTAGGCCAAGATATTCATTGTGGTACTTTCTGATTTTTGTATTAATTAGGCTATACTTGGCCGCAACGAAGCAGAAGATATTTCTCGTGTTCTTTATCCTATTGATAGCGCATTTGAAGGTAAAGAATTGCAATTAAAACAAGAATACTTTCTTGTGTCTGCCACATTACAAGTAGGTTAAATCGGATTTTATTTTTATCTATGGTTTACATGTATTTTGTTAAATTAAAAATTACTGTGACTTAACCTTCACTTCAGTTCTTTTTTAATGAATTCATACACATGCAACACCTGAAAAATCGACTATATTACTGATAAATCTTGTTCTTTAACTCATTTGATCCAGGCACTTGAAGCTGAGCAGTCGACTTGTGGGACAGTGCTATATCAAAGCTTTTAGGAATTCTCCTGAATGATGATTAAGTGGGATATCTTTGTCTTCTTCATGGACTCTTCAAAATTTCTGAGAGCCCTACCAGCACATAATATACAAACACTTTACATACTTAAAAAATATTCTAGCCGTCGTAAATAAACAAAGCTATGACGAACCTACCGAATCGTGCGCCCAATGTAACTGGCATCACAGGAACAGTTAAACTGGTATATAAGCATGGATGAGGCTAATTGATTGAGTCTTTCTTTAGTTCCTGTTCTTATGACAGGGTGGGTTTAGAATATGGTATGCAGTATGGCTGCTTAGTTTGAACATTGTTCAGGTTTTTGAAGTAATTGGAATACTTTAAGTCTTATATGTGAATCGCCTGTAACATCGAAATATATTCATAAATCACTCGAACTAATTTAAAGTTTAATACTCATAACGGACCACAGAATTGATCCTGAAGCTAATGGACGTATATATCTTCATTTTAGTCCTAAGTAATTTTAACGTATTCCAATGGTTTAGTGATACTTCAACTACCAAACAGTGGCATGCATTCTGTGACTATCGAAGAACTTCACTTCGTATATGTCTCCTTAATTTCTATGTGATTAGAATTAAGCATAAACAGACCCGCTGAAGTTGAGTTTTGAATGGTTTTGGGATACATAGCTCTTGTTTTATCCTTTTCGAGACTCATCAGACGGATATGCCTTCATCCCATCGGGACTTGATATTTTTGTTTAAGATACCGAATTCCTTAAAATATAGTAAAACCTTTCTTTATTATACTATTTTAGTCACAGTTACTAAAAAACGTTCCGTTATTTTTTCAAACAAAAAGGATATACTGTGTCAATTTAAATTATCTAATCCAACTTGTGAACTTTTTGAATTACCAAATAAAGTAGTTATTCATATCAATGATACACATCCTGCTTTAGCCATACCTGAACTACTGAGAATTCTAGTTGACATTGAGTGTATGGATTGGATTGATGTAAGTGAAGATTTTTTGCTAATCGATTGAATCTAATTGTTATATATAATAACTTATATATATATGTCTGAGACTTAGAAGGAGATAGACTAACATCACTTTAAATCATAAACCCCTTTACCTACAAGTACATTTTAAAGTTCGCGTAGCTAGCTATAATCCAACCCATCAGCTGAATAGATTCATATTAAAGCGTTCTATTTATTTTATGGTCGTAGCGTTGTATTTTTGGATCTTGATGATATAATCGTGTAACTTCCATTATTATTCTGAATAATGTTATAACAGTTTACTTCGCAATTAGTCCATCCACCTCTCAAGAAACAATGCTTAATTTTCTGAACTAGAGGTTCGAATACATAGAATAAACCACAAGTAATTTGTCGATGATTGTCTCATAAGCTGTACAATTTTCGACTTAATTTCTCACGCAAAGATACCTTTAGTCGGAGTGGCGGCTCAGTGGTCAAAGTGTTCGGCTTTCTGCCATTAAGTTACAGGTGTACATATTTTTACATCTACTTCAGTTTTAGCAAACAGGTAATATTACTAGCTCTGACACTTTAAGTGATTCAAAACCAAGTACACGAATCTACACCGAGTAAACTAGCAAGTAAAATATCTAGTCCTCTTTAAACATTCTCGAATAATCTGTTGGATCTGAAGAAGGCAACATCATCTCAATTCTCTTCAGTTACAAATATTTTCAATTACCATAACTTGTGGATTTCGCTTGGAACTATGAATAACACAATATGCTGCATGCACAATATTTTTATCGTTTGGTTTCATATTCATATAAATTGTTATTGTATTTATTATAGCTTGTCACATTAAAACAACATTCGTTCCTACTTTAGAACTAAATCACCTAAATCTGAATTCTTATTTCACGGATTGATTTTGGTTAAATAACAGTTGTAACAATCGTCGCACTGGATAACCAATTCGTCCTAAGGTAGAACTCTTCTGTAGTGCTTACTCACATCTCAATCAATGATCGAACCCAGGACTTTCATATTTTGCAGTAACTTCCTTTTAGGCATCTACCTTACCCATTGCCTCATCTTACATAGTTGAACTCTACTGGTTGGATTACCACACTAGAGCTTTGTAATTACTTTTTGAAATCAATTACTTATGTATTGATTTATTATTTATTGTAGTAGAGGTTGTTGAATTTGATGTTAACCTGTAAGTATACCGATGAAGAAAATAAAATTTTCACTGTCTTCTTGCGTGTTGTCGATAATTTCTCCACATACACTATCCGTAAATTCTCATTCGCTCACTTATAACTAATCTTAGGAGGTAATTCCTCAAATTCCAGAAAGAAACTGCGACAAGAGAAGTTCAATCATATTGCAAGCTAAGCGGTTACACACCTACTAAATGACAGTTGCACATTGTCACTAATTAATTCACGTTAGAAACCACACTATTGAATGTCAGTTCATAGTTCAACAGGTTAGGTGCTCCGCGTGAGATCTGAAGGTCTTGAGTTTGTGAATGCTCTTTGTAAAGAAATTCAGTATTAGCGCAAATTACTTATCCAGTGCTTACTGGCTTTTATTAGTTGTTTAGCCATATTTAATTCGAAAATCTGCACTATATTCTTTCAACACTTATTCTCAGTTTCTTTTATTGTTATCTGTTTGTACGACGAGATTATGAATTACGTTGCATTTATCTACGATGTTTCATTTCGTTTGTTTTATAAGGCATTGGATATATGTTCACGTGTATTTACTCACACAAATCATGTATCACAAATTGAATGTTTAAAATACTGGCCTTTAGATATGCTTCAACGTGTTCTACCTAGGCATGTTGAAATTATGCATAAAATTGATTGCCACTTTAAAAGTGTAAGTTTTTCATGCTATATAACTGCTTTGCTACCTATTAGTTGTGACTTATGCAAAATCTTCGTCCTTTAACCGAAAATAGAGTATACTACTTCTGCTCTGCATTAACCTATGGTTACGAAGCATTGGGTATGATGACATGTGTTTGAGTATAAGTGCCCCTCAAAGCTTCGCTCCCATATTGCGGAAATCCTGAGTATGAAATGCTGAGGTTAGGAAAATATGACAAGGTAGCTGCCAGTGTTCATCAATTTAGGTGGTTGAGATAACTAATACATTTGCCTGCCACCCCCTACTTCGACTTACGGTGATGGCTGTTGTAGTAGTAGAATAGAGGAAACTATGATGAAACAAATTATAACTTGGCATTAGCCTATCAAGTCGTTAATTGTTAGCCTAAATGTGCTCTTAAGTGTGAACTACTTGGCTGGGGTCGGCGCGATCAGTGGTTCGCAAAGCTGGATGAAATGGCTAAGAATCGGTTGCAATCACACAGATTCATTCATTACTTATTATCTTCTGAATTTTAATTTGCATTTCTTCACGCATCATTTTTAACCACTTCTTGTTGAGCTGTACTGATCTTATTGATTTAATTTGTTTGAAGTAATGTAGGTGTAAACTTAAACCAACATGTAGATATATGGCAAGATCTTGATTGTTGATGACCGACTTATAAGTTAAATATATGCCAATGATTTTTTAAATTGTATTCATTAAGTAAATGTTATGTTCTGCAAGTTCAGCTTTGTACGTGAACTACTAAAATTGCCTAACAGATTATTTAACTAGTGGATTGCTACTCTAAGTAGTATCCGATGATAATTAAGGCATTTATGAACCAATCTGCCGTGACATTAGGTTGATCCAATAAAACTCATCCTTGTAGATAACATTATCAAGAGTGGACTCGAAAATGTTTAATAAATTGAGCCAGGGTTTAAATTGCTTATGATAATATATTTGTATTATCTCAATGTGTAGAAACTTTAATTTTCGACTTTTCACGATTTCAATTTACGTCGCTTCTTCAGAGAATAAATAATTAAATCTTACACCATGAACTCAGAAATTGATGCTTTCGCCATTGCAAATACTACCATTCTCCTTTTCTGCTCAGATCTGTTCACACGATAGCACACAAGTTTGACTCACCTTTTGTGTGTCCTGAGATTTACGTGATCAGACTAGTCTTTGCTTGTGAATTTGTAACAAATATTTGATTTGTTCCTCAGCACCATTTAAACAGATGTTAATTTGATTCACTTATTTTCCCCTAAAGAAGTGACTTAAGTAGAAGCCTTGAAACGTCACAAATTAAAAGTTTCTGCACACTGAGATTCTACGGATATACTATTTACTATAATTTATCCTTGTGCTTCTCGTGTTACTATGATCTTCACATAGGACATGTCTGACCATTTAATCTATAATCAAGTGATAATATGTTCCCTCTGACGAATTTATTAATCGCTTACATTGTAGATTTATGTATATATATATGAAATGGTTTCTTAATCAGAAATAATCAAGTACACATTGAGCATTCTATAATCCATAATGTATATATTGCAATCAGAAAAGCCTATTGTCTTTTTGTTACAGGTCATAAACAGAAGGTGGCCAAGTGATAAAAATCGATTTCAGCGTATGTCAATATTTCAAGAGATCAATGAACCTGTTGCTAGCATGGACCATTTATGTATAATCGGGTCACACTTTGTGAATGGTGTTTCAATTTTTCAAACAAATCATTTAATAAACACTTTGTACGCAAAAGATATACTTAGTTCCTCATATATATATATATATATATATATATATATATATATATATATATTTATTTATTTATTTATTTATTTATTTATTTATTTATTTATTTATTTATTTATATAATATTTTTCTCATGAGATGGTAGTATTTATCTTTGTACTGAGACTGGAATCTAGTATCGCTAGCCTTATATGCCAACACTTTATCCATTTGTCTACTGGGTACGTATGGTCATTCACTTATTTAGCGGGTGTAGAGATATTTATTAGGGTTTTCATTGCCCATATGTTGATATTAAGTATTACTTATGATAAGTTTCAATCGGCATGCACGCCAACGGAATGTTGTTTTAGGGTCGTGGACAGCAAGCCTTATTGTATCTGGGTTTAGTGTTATTTGGTAGCTGTCAACTAGGAGTGCCTAAAACTTCAAAGTAACTAATGTCCTCTAGTAAATTCGATTCCAGACCACTCGGTTTCATGATTTGTGACTTACCATTGATCTAACTATTAGGGCCACCACTACTCTCCTGTAAGACTGAGATAATTGCATTGACCAAACACAGTAATAACCAATATAATGTTTGCCTAGTTCTTTATAGTACTGACCTACTTCCTACCGATCAATTTTCCATTTGGCTAATAGAACAAGTGACCAAGCGTTTTACAGCCTAATTAAAGTGAGGATCCTACCATTAAACACCACCACAGTGTTTTTGGTAGTTAGGCATTCTCTTCGACACTTCAAGGTTCTGTTTTCGATCTCTGGCAAAACGCTAAATTCGCATCGCCATTAAGGAGTCTCATGGTAGAACAAAACAGATGCCCAGTACACACTACTTTTCGATGTCCAACCGACATCAATCTATGACAAGGACAAACAAATTGAAACCTATCTCCATAAAACTACCTCAACTTAAAAAACAATATTTGTTCAAGCACATTTTATTTTCGTTTATCGAATGTGATTATTTAAATTTCATTACTGTGTTTCTTACTTTTCACGGCTTGTTTGATTGACATTCAGATTTAAAGATTTCGCTGATTTATGGCCATCGAAATTTACCAATAAAACAAATGGTATCAGTCCGAGACGCTGGTTATTAGTATGTAATCCGGGTTTGACTAATCTTATTCGTAATACAATTCAATCTGATGATTGGGTGAAAAATCTTATCACATTAAATCGGTTAAAAGAAAAATTGAATGACGAAAACTTTCGTAATAGTCTTGTACTAATTAAACAAGACAATAAAAATCGATTTGTTGCTTATATGAAACAGCATAGAAATATTTCATTAGATCCAAGTTCTCTCTTTGATGTTCATGTAAGTAAACTGGAAACTAGTATTATTATCATATGAATGTTGTGAATTTGAATTTACACATTGCCAAACTGACCTTCAGTTAGACTACTACTAGAATCACTAAGCAGTTGTCTCATCCCTGTTGACTGAGTTTATAAATATAAACTATCTAATATCAATTCACGGGTTTGATTATCATAACATCACTGAGAAATATGAAAGTCTTAAATCGTATTCCTGGGGAACTTATCGATGCGTACTACTGAGGAATCTCGTGCTAAAGTCAAACCAACTGTCTAATGGTTGTGTATCTTTTAAGTAGTTGTCTCACTGATGCTAAGTATATGCTGTGAAACTTCAGGGCTAGTATCAGGTGGACTTTAATTTCAATATGAATTACGCGGTGGATGGTTTTTTTTAAAAAGTTCAGGTAGAAAAACTGCGAAATGTCATAATTCTCATTCTCTTATATTGCAATCATTAGTCTACAAGCTTTTGTTGACTATTATTATTACTCAATTGTGTTATATGCAACAGAGTATCAAAGATGCTTCGTACGAAGTGGACAGCTATGTTCCTAATGAACTACATCAGTTGAGTTTGTAAATACATATACATGTAATTTAACTTAATTTATCTGTTTTTATTATGAGTTATGTCAGTCAGTCAGTTACAACGTAGAACTTGGTACATGCGTACATCAATTCAAGTTGCCATGCCTCAATCAGCAGATAGAGATTAAATTATCGGACCAAATCCCAGAGTTATGTATATAACTAAGGTTCGCATCCACCTTTAATTCAATCAACAGTATTTGATCATCATCATAAAGGGCTACATTAAATTAACATTCTTTACTACTTAGTGATTAATCAATGTAAAATTAAATTAGTTAATCTTCTACTGAAACGTGTATATAAATGAATTTTCTCATTTTTCCAGATGTTTTCTCGTTTTCTTTAATAGGTGAAACGTGTTCTAGAATACAAACGCCCGCTTCTACCATGCCTGTATGCTATTACTATGTATAATCGTTTGAGAGCGAATCCATCAATGAAAATGTGTCCTAGAACAGTGATTATTGGTGGTAAAGCGGCACCTGGATATTATATGGCTAAGGTGATTATAAAACTAATCAACTCAGTTGCAAGAATTATCGATTTCGATCCAATTACCATGGGTAAACTTCAAAGTATGTATATATTAATCATCTTTAGAAGTAAATATTGATTTGAATGCATAAGATTCAGAGGTAGGATCTCTTCTTGTTTGTATTCATCACCGGTTGATTTCGATCGAGTACCTAATTAAAATTTGAGTGCAGTTGAATGACTCACGTCCCAATATAGAACTACTTAGTAGTCAGTTCTCACTGACGACCTCATTAGGGATCAAACACAAGGACCTTCAATCCTCACGACGAATGCTCAACCATCGGCACCAGTGAAGCCCGCGCTCAGTGTCAGGATTCTCATTTTAATGAACTTCAGTCAGTCAAGTTACAACGTACGTACAAACATCAGTTGCCATACCTCAATAAGTTACGAAATGTCAGACTAAATCCCTAGATTAGTGGGGTGGGGTTAGTAACATCTTTAAGTAATAAGAGAGAAAATTAAGGATTAAAGATCCAGGAAAATGTAAATTGGTGAACAAAAACTATAATGAATTCAAAACTTAATATATATATATATATATATATATATATATATATATATATATTCGCGGCTGAATTCCATAAAATAAATAATATGTGCAATATTAATTTGTTTCGTATAGATGTTATTAACTCAGCTTTTATAGGATGGACGCAAATAAAGAACGGGGTGTGTGAAACTATTAAGCTGTGATTGAATCCTAGTGTTAATGGAGTAGGTTAAAATGTTTCTGACAAAAATTAGAGGAATTAAATGAAGTGATATCCATAGACAACAATGTACGGAAATTATTGAAAATAATCAATGAAATTAGGAATATAAAAGTTATAAAGCGATAAGGATCAACGTGAAAATAAATATCTAGATATCCCGTTTTGTACATGAGGTTCAGACTTACAATAATAATCAACTAGAGTATCTTCTGTGCTATGTACTTGGATAAGAAGTCTTCATAGATTTGGAGGAGTTCTATAAATAGCTATAAAATCATTCTTTAGGTTACTTGAATAATTTCTGTTGATGAATTTTATGCTTTGACTGTTTTATTAGGTATTATAAATTTCATAAATGTATCTTAGCCTGTTATTAAACTCAAAAACATTACTATTTATCAAAAGTTTGGTGACGAACTACCTAAGCTAGTTTACATTAGACCCTGAAGCATGGTGTCTAATATTGGGAATTCATCTACAAGTACCACTCCGTAGTAGCTAGAACTTTATTCTTATGTAGTTCTAAGAAATTTATGGAAACATTTACAACCCGTTTTAACTACATTGCTCATCATTCTGATGATTTGTACGTAATCATTTTGTCTAGCTAACTAAGGAGATTTAAAAATGACCTCAGACTCCTCTTCTCATCGCATTTATCAGTTATTTGTATATTGTCGAGTCTCTACCTTAACGTTGACTTTGCAATGCAAGTGGAATCTAACGAACAAGTTCTAAGTGGAACGAAATGCGTGTTCTAGATTCCATTTATCAGTCTCAACTAATTTTAAAATACTTACATATATCAGTGTTTTTATCTATACATACACCGAAATCACGATATTTCTCGGATTTCTAACAGCCTTTGTGATGATGATATTAATGACTAACAATAGGAACAAAATGCCTGTTTAGTTTATTTTTACAACCAAACTGAATATAAATGTAGTTTATGTAGTTATCGAATCATTATTTCCGTTACTTCCTTTCCAAAACTGTCAATGGGAGCTTGGTCAATAAACATATAGCTGATCATTTCCAGTTACACTAGGTACACAGTTGTTGTAGTCGACAGTTTAACACATCGCGTTTCAGAAATTCCTGTTTCTAGATAAGACCTGTGGACTATCAGTAACGTTTCCAATATTCAGTAAATGTAATTTACTCAAGATTTGTAGGTTATTTATTTAAAGCGTCTGGTGTTGTTCCATACTCTCTGGCACAAACATGTCAATATAACGCCCCCTGATATGCTATACATAAAATACAGACTATAGTACAATTTAGGACGTAAAACAATATATTTGATGTGAAATTCGCACTCTACTATACATCATCCATTCACTAAATGATGGATTTTTTTGAATGAAATTGATTGGAATAGGCACATATATTGAACATTGAAAACGTTGTGGATAACCCTAACCTTAAAGTCACATTCTAGTAATTAAAACATAGTCACGCACTTCTGTAATATGTTTATTTTTATGTACTTTGTAGTTTTCTATATTACTATGGCAGTTATCAATTTAATTGACATAGAGACTAGTATTTTCATACATATGTTAAGAAAGAGTTGAACATGTGACTATAATGAATATTGTTCTGATGGTAATCGTTCATGCCTACAACATTCCGATAAACTAGCTTCATACTACAGATTGTTGACTATTCAGTTGTATCTTTCAGTCGAGGTTTGATCTAAATCTCACCACTTATTTCCATAAAATAACTTTTTGAATGCAGTGTATGTAGGATTTGTCCATCGATAAATATTCAAGCAGATCCATCAAAGCTATCTGGACTTAACCATAGTCAGAACAAACGGGGACATAATTCGACTTGTACCTGAGTGTTCTGGCAACTTTTGAATTTGATGTTACTAGCAGACTTGGATAAGGTAACCACTGTAAACCAGGAGGTACTTGACAACTGTTTGGTCCTAGTATGTGGTTCCTCACTAGTGCTCACCCACAATTCCACTGGGTTGGGAAGGGCGGGTTATGAATTGACTAAAATCAACCACACATCCTGGACGTTCTAGGAGTCCAATACTAGGATGAAACAGCTGTCCATTACTTCGTAGTTTTCAATGGCTATCGAATTTAAGTCATTTCACAATTTCAAATACAACAATCTTCTCAGCACCCAACTAAAATCGTTGTCTGTTCGTCTTGCTAACTACTCGCATTATGTGTCATTTGCAATTTTGAATAGCATATTGCGAAGTTTTATGAATAAATCATTGGTAGTCATCCTAGTTGCACTGTTTATAAGTTACGATTGACTTTATGACGCTACTTTATTTCTCAGGGTATTTAATGCCTTAAAACACAATCTCGTATAAAGCAAAATTTTTAAATAAATATATATAAAAGATTACTAAGAGTGCAGTAATTGTGAGGACCTTGTGATTTTGTAGCCATTTTTTCAACCAAGATCCTAAGGTCCTTATAAATTACTAGTATTTCTCAGAAGAAGTGACAAAACCTGTAAGAGCATAATAGTTTCAGAAAGTTTATTAGTTTTTCAAGATTTCGATACTAATAACATAGAAATATCGCCCTGCATAACTTCATCTTTCAAATATGTTCATTATAAAATGGTTAATTTTTCTACTTTCATATCTATAAATAGTTTTGTAGGAAATTCATCAGCATATACAAAATCTTTATTTGCTGAAGCGTTGAAGAGTCAAGAAAATCTAGTTATAAGACAACGATTGTTTTCCCTGTGCCATACTAGGCTCGTCATGCCTGAAAATCGTTATCTTCTATCTTCATTCTTGCTACACTAGCTCATTTTTATTTAGCTAAATCCCTAATAACATAATTACTGTCCGTAACTAATATATACAAAATAAATTACGCAAAAGTACCTCATCGATTTCCGTGGTAATGTATAATCCGGGATGGAAAACAAAAGTTCGATACTCTTATTCTTATAGATAAAGAATAACCAGATCGTTTGACTACCGTTTATATGAGCGACTATATAGCTACCAGCGAGATCCGATCTTGCCATACACTTCTACTCATACACAGATAGCTGACTTCAGCCACTAAAAGCCAGTTAATTTGAATTCATCACGTATTACCACATAAGTCAAGATGAAAAGACAAATATATATGTCATAATAGGTCTACACACTCTGATGCTATGTTATCTGTGTATTCTTACTCTCAATAAACCAATCACAACTTCCTTGGGCTAGCATATTACTTTCATCTGAAGTTTCATAGGAGATTTCCTGCGGATTAGTTGTGATCACTTTCGCATTTTGATCAATGTTTTTTATAACACTTGCTTAGAGTTCAAGTGCTGTAAATAAACATTCGTTCATTTCTGAACTGCTGGTTTGATAGAAATTAGGCTCTAAAAGCACATGCGGCATTAGAAGCAAGTTATACTTGAAAAAATTTGTACTATTTAAAGCAAGTAAATTCCAGCGTTACACTCAGTAAACTGGTCCGTGGCTTTCAGGAAAATTAATCAAAACTAAAGATATATACCGTCAATCAATTAAACTCTTGTCCAGTTATATTCGGATAGACGAACTTTTGTTTACTACGAAAGTACATTGTGTGAGTCAGATATGATGTGTAATTATGATCAAATGGTAAAATGTGTTTGCGTATCCATTTTTCTATAGTTACTAAGTACATTGTCGAATTAAGCTTTCAAGCTATGGATAGAGACAATATTACAATCTGATGTATAATTAAGTGCACGTGTGTACACGTTTGAAAATGCACTGATTGACTTTGACAGTGTGTAATATTGTAAAATAAAATAAATAAATGTATGATAGTAATTGACTACATATTTAAACGTCTGTTGTCACGGTATTTTTCAAGCGTGAATAAAATTGATTATCTACATTTCTGCCTACTAATAAGTAGTATAAAGTATGCAGTTGAATGCAATCAGTATAGAACGTTCATGAGAAAATTCAAATCCACTGGTTGTATAACATATAATTATTTTGGTTCCTTAATCAGCAATTGCATGATTCAGCTAACTAAAAAGCATCCTTTTTATCCACGTTATTTGCATTTATCTGTATTTAGAGAACTTCAGGCGTTTTTCTATTGTTGTATGCACAACATCATTTCTAGTGGTTAACAGTGACAGACGTTCAGTGTAGTGCATTTTTACCATAAATAAAGTTTGTCTATCGAACATGGTTAGATCATATATATATATATATATATATATATATATATATATACATATATATATATATATAATTTCGATTATTTTTCTTAATGAGGCATGGGCCATTTTGCCGAGTGAATCGTCTGGATTTGTCTTCAGCCGTTGAGATTTTTCAAATATAATTTACTTTCTATGTCCAAATACCTTAGTTTAAGCTTGGATGATTTACCATCATTTTCCGTACCAATTGCAAGTATGTGATACCCCCGCCTCCATGAAACTATGTTGAAGTATTATGAGAATCTCAAAAACCATTTGATATTATTGTTTTACTTTGCTTTCCCACATCCAACAAATCTGCGATACAGGTCATATACATTAACATAAGATTTGTGACCTTATAGGAGTATAGGAAATTCTTTTCACATGCAGAATACTATATATCCTCTTTCCTCCATATTTTGTACTAAAAAAATACTACATAGTTCACTTTATTTGTTATACACATAGACACATCATTTTGTTTCTAGATTGACAAAATGTATGAGTTAAATAGACCTCCTGCACGTGTTAACGGAGTATCAGAATATACTACGAAATTATCAGAATATCATAAACTTGGAACTGCACAGTATATTCCTGAGTATAAATACAATAACTGCTTTTATAACATTTGTTGTCATTTGACTCAGTATAACATCCCTCATGGGAAAAATTAGATTCGGACAAAACATTACAGATTTAACTTATCCAGTAACACGTTTCTCACTTGGTAAGCATTCATTGTTAGGATGAGCTACATCGTCAGTATTTGTATAATTACGATCATATTTGTCATATTCAGTAGAAAGTCTACTAAATACATATTTATTATTAGAACAATCAGAATGTCATAGATTGGAGTGCAGATCATATTTTTCCTTATTCAGAGGTGTTCTCCCAAGAATATTAGTGATTTATGCTGCATCTGAGCAGATTGCACCAGTAAATTAATTTAGTTTGATGACAATAAATTTTACAAAATGTAGGTTCTTTTTTATAAATCATCGTCGGTTTTTATTAATGCTGAGATTCCTTTTTTGTTAATCATCGTCGCTAATTTTATGGATGTAGAAGATTTCCATATTGTTCGGTATCAATTATATCCACGACTTTCTAGTCAAATTCTGGACCCAACCTTGCGTTATACTTCTACTCAGATACAAATACCCAACAATCAAAAACCAGATAAGTTAGATGCCAAACATTACAAGTTGTATTGAGTGAAAAGTCACGTATGCAAATGAAAAGACAAATAAATATGCTACAGTAGTCTGTACCTTTAAGTCTGATATTTTCACGCTCAGTTAATCAATCACAACTTACCAGACCGGTATATCGTTTATGATGACATAGTTTCTTTGAATATTTTTTAGCATTCTAAGCACTATATAAAAATATTTATATCATTCTTTAGTTCGGTGAAAAGTTACGGATTTTTAAATTTCACACTAAAACTTAATTCTAGTTTTCTAGACCTTGAGGTAATTTTAGCCTTAAATTGAATTTTGACCTGGCAAGCGGAATCCAACTTAAACAGTACTTGTGACTCATCGCTGTATCAAGGCAACGGAAACTGACCAACCTCAGTCCATTAATAAATCAACAGGAAGATATAAATTTGTCCTAATTTTAGCTTTAGTTAAAATAAAGTATAACTTCATTGTTCAGTTTCTACTTTTGTTTCACTTTATGAATTTTATTCCGGTTATGTACCAAAGAAAATCAGGGAGTACTACATAATGTTCCCGTTCTAGTTTAGAACTCAACAATTTACACTCACGATATCACTGGGGTCGTTTTAATTAAGTATTTCTATGCGAAGATAGGATTTATAAACTATTCTTTCCAACAAAGTGTATCGGTTGAATTTTTAGTAACTTCTAGCATATTGTTAGTAGCATGTTTAGTTTTTTTTTAATTAAAATTAGTTTTAATTTATCATTTTGCATATTACCTCTTACTAGCTTTTATTTCTGAGGAACTATCGAGTTAGTTTGGCTGAACGTATTATACCGGCAACAGATTTATCTGAACAAATTCCATGCGTTGGTACAGAAGCATCAGGAACGGGGAATATGAAGTTTATGGTAAGTTTTAAATAGAAGTACTGGTAAATATGTCAGTAACTGAAGTAGTTTGAACATACGTTACTTGTCGTTAACCACCTCTTAGTCACATGTAGGATGCTGGTAATGTACAAAAAGAATGAGGAAGCTAAGGTTAGTCAAACCAAAATATGTCATCAATCCGTAAAGTTATTGACTGTTAATCTGAAAGGTATTGGTAGGTACATACCACCCAGTTGGGATTGGTTGCGATAACCACACTCATTGGTCTGTGACACTAGATAACGTGAATGAGAATAGGTCACACTGGTGTAGGTTCATTCACTATTTATCTTCTAAATCTTAAGTGCGATTATTATCTCGCATATTCCTTTCTATTGCATCTTGTTAAAGTATATTATGGTATAGATCTTATTGTACAAATGTGGTATAGCATATATATATATATATATATATATATATATATATATATATATATATATATACCAGGATTTTCGTTGTATATGATTGATTCAAATTCAACACATGACAGTTTTTCTTAATTTTTAAAGTGTTAAATATCTCGTCTTTACAGGAGGTTATTATAGACCATAATGCCTTAGTGGTGACTGCTCAAGCTATAAATCACGTCACTCTTCTCAAGATTATAGATACACCTTGCCTTCTAGTACCTAATGAAATTAAATTCAGATTCAGGGTTTATTTTCAATAACAAAGAACTACATAGCTTCCTATCTTTTGAATCATTTAGCTAGCACTATATTACTGGATTAATTTTTGCTTCATATTTTTAACTAGTTGAATGGCGCATTAACTATTGGGACTATGGACGGGTCGAATATTGAGATATTCCAAGAAGTTGGCCATTCAAATGCATTTATCTTTGGTCGTACTGTTGAGGAAGTCAATCATATCAGGAAAACAGGGTATATTAGTGAGGCTGAGTATTCCGTTTGTATTTTTTGTTGAAAAGGAGTTAGTTGCCTACAAGTTGTATAACTAATATTATGGGAAACATGTAATGTCTAGTGTTTTGGTCAAGGATTGTGTAATGCTTGAAATGAATTGAATTGAATAATGTGTAAAATAAAGTCAATGCCAAGTAGATTTCTTCAAAGCATGAATACTACTGCTAAAAGAATCGAGTAAAATTGAAGTTATGAAAATATACAGTTGGAGCTACCTTATAAACAAACTGACTACTGATTCGTTGTGTTCTGGGCCAACGAATTAAAAAGAAGATGACTGATTGTATGTTTCTGAAAGCAGCCATACAACTTTTAGAATATTTTTGACTAAAGCTTCATCCACTTGAGTAACTTTGTTTTATTGGATTGCCTTCATAAAACCGTGAATGCGACGAATTCCGGGTATAATTTTATACTACTTATCAGTAGTTTTTATTTACAATTGGGGTCAATCCTAATATCACGAATTGATCTGAATGAGACAACCATCGATAACCTGGAAACACTGGGCAGCTGTTTCATCCTAGTATGGGACTCTTCAGCAGTGCACATCCACGACGTGGCCGTTGGGGTTCAACTGTGTTGGGTGTGAGGCAGTTACTTATCGATGACATGGATGAAATCGCGCAAACGTATCGTGGATTGACTGAATTTGAAATATCAACCGTTAGGAGCCGACTCTATGGTCTAATAGTAAAGCGTTTGCAGCGGAGCCAGAGGGTCCTGGTTCATGGATGCGCACTGCTGAAGAGTCCCATACTAGGACGAAACATCTGCTTCCAGGTGATCAATGGTTGTCTGATTTAGATCAATTCGTTATATCAGGATTGATAGTTTTTATTTGTTAAATTAAATGAAAACGAGTAATAAGATATGTTTTGTCATAATGTGTGAGTCGATTTTTATTTATTATTGATTGTTTGTAGTGAAAGATTCTGAAAAGTGAGTCATAGTTGAGAATCCGATTCGAAAGTGTGATAATAAGCTCTAATCACTTATTTTCGCTTCCCAAATTGCATTATTCTGCTTTCTATTGAATAACAAGCATTCGAAGTATTTTTGCTGTTGTATGCAGGGAAAAACACAGGTCGTCACGCCATATAAACAAAACGAGATTCAATTAATTACTGTATTATTAAAAAAGATTAGAAATAAATAATGTTATTCAACAAGAAATATTATTAAAACTCATGATTAAGGTGTAGATAAAGAAGTAATAGTTCTGCTTTAAGTAAGCCAGTTTCTTACTTTGACAATTAACATCATTAATTTTGCGTATGCTTCAGAAACTACATTTATTTTCACAAATTTGACTATTAATTTAAACTTCCTGTATGACGTTTATGTAATGACCTAAGTTAGTAGTTGAAGACATTGGGGGATATGACCCAGAATCATTTAGGCGAATACACATCCGTTTGCTCTTTTTCTATCCATAAATCTTGATTTTAAAATCTATTTTTGTACATCTTATTGTTACAAAATTATATTCTCTGTACCGAATCACTTTAATATTACTGTTATTACCATTACCTTACTACTTACTTTGCTAATTTACTCTGGTTTTACTAATGTAGTGTGATCCGATGCACGTATTTATATTCTACTTTCTGCATTGCCTATATATATCTGAGTAGATACATTGTTTCTGAAAAGCTCTCAAGAGGAAATTATGCCTTATAGACGTTTTATAAGACTGTTGATCTATTTTAAGAACATCTTAGTCGATTGTCTAAACAAATGTTGATTGATGATGAACAATAACCTCTGAATCCTTAGCTGATTGTTAAGCATAATAGTGATATCTATATCAAGCACATAGGTGGTGTCATCTAGCCACATGTAGACCTCATATGCACACATATAATTTGTTTCGATCTCTAGCTCTAGCTTTGTATTCCGTTATAAAGTACCTGCTGTTCATCATTGCATTCCTTCAACTAGTGAAATGTCATTTACTTAAGTTTTTATGTTCATACTAAGTCATTTTACTTTTTCTGAAAACATTTCATTAGATATAATCCAATGAGATATGTATCATCTAATCCAGAACTTCGTTTATGCTTAGAGCAAATACGCGATGGCTTTTTCTGTCCAACCTGAGCCTGATTTGTTTAAAGAACTTATATCGAAAATTGGTTACAGAAGATAAATTCATGGTGTGCGCTGATTATGCGAGTTACATGCGTGCTCAAGCTGAAGTTGATTCAGCTTACAGAGTAAGAATAAGTTGAGTTTTGAAAATTCCTTTTAAATTCTAATTTTCATCAAACTCTATTCATGAGTCTTGGAGTAAAGAGCAAGAGTTAAGCCTGACAATCACATCTTAATCTACTGAAAAGGAGCTTATAACAACTGATTTTGTTTATTTTCGTATTCGCTACAGTCTGATCTCAGTTTGATACCACACAAAAGGAATAGACGATGAACAGCTGTTTCATCCTAGTATGGGTCTTCTCAGCATTTCACGTACAGTGGTGCTGATGATTAAGCCCTGAGATATAAATGTCCTGGACTCGATTTCTGGTGAGTCTATGCGTGTGCAATTACATATACTTGAATCGTAACGGCTGTGTAGTGCCACCCCCTAATCATCAATGGAATGTAGTCGCGATTACTCTGTGAGATCAAAAGCAACAAATTAAACCAAATTTACAAAATTAGCGTAGCCATTATATTCGTTCAATCAGAAGAGTGTACAGCAACTATAAATGATTCCATCTTAAAAGCTTTTTCATCGAAATTGGTTCCTTCAATGAGACAATAAATGTAAAAGTTATTATATATAATATTCTTGTGTTCTTTTTTTTAAATATTAGGATGAAGTAAGATGGTCTAAAATGTCTTTAATGAACATAGCTGCAGCTGGAAAATTCTCCTCTGATCGTACAGTACGTGAATATGCACGTGATATTTGGCGAGTAGAACCAATTAACATAAAATAATTATCAAGCAAATATAATTCAGTTTATACTAACTATCATAAATCCTGTCCTAGTTGAATGAAAACAATTAATTACTAAAAATTAAATTTAAAATAAATAAATAAACATATTTGCTATTGGTAATTTTTTAAAGTTTCCTTTTCTTTCCATACAAACAAGTTCTGTTTCTCTACAATACTTGTTTATACCTTGATTGTTTTCTAAGTGCAATTATTTGTTGTTATTGTTGTTTTCTTTGTCTGATGCAGTCTCAGAATTCATTATTGATTTAATGTGTAGTTATTTTTTCGAAATATTTTTTTCTTCTAAAACTTTTGTTTATATCCATCAATTTATGCATATTGTTAATTAACAGAATACTGCTTGTATAAAACAAACATTGTTACTTGTAATGTTTAAATTTAATTTTTTATGGAAGATCTTTTTTTTAAAAAAAAAAAATAATGATCTGTGATCATCTGTAATAATTGGGATAAGTTTTGTTTTAATAAATTATCATTTAATGATAATTATCATGATATATACATTTTTAATTTGATAAATTTTTTAATGTTATGTTAATTTGTTTGTAATGAATAACACTTTATTATTTCACTCAAAATAAACGTTTCTAAAATATGTTTAGTTGTTTATTATCTTTACATGGATTCATCTAAAACAAAAATAAATTGATATTTAAAGCTCTGACATATTCACTTGATCATTCAGTTTTTTAATAGATATCTTTCTTTTTGTATTGATTGTGCTATAATTTTGTTTAAAATCACGAAGAAAGTACATGATATCATTGAATTTTGAATTATGTTAGTCTCTTAATGAAAAGATTTTTACTAAATATATTGAATATTTGTAATTATATAGCATAATTCAATGTTCCATTTATAATTGATAACTTGTGTACGAAATCTTTAACTCATTGATTTTATGATAAATTTGTATCTAAACGATTCTAATAGTTTTATTAACTAAACTTTATTGTTTTCTTGAATCTCATGAAAGCACCACGTTGAATTGTTTTGATGTCATGTTAGTATATTCGAGATTTTCGACTTTATCTTATTTCATTTACTAACTGTTTTATTGGTGGATCTATCACATTTCTAATCGATTAGCATTGATTTGTTTTAATGTATTATGTAAACAATTGTATTTTTTTTAATTGGTTAAATTTTTTGTATATATCTAGAGGTATGAAGAGACAATGTAATCCTTTGAGTTTTGCATAATCAGTTTTCAATATTTTGCAGATCAACTTAAAAAAAATCCTGCAACTGGCTTATATATCAGGTCGTACCATCGATAATAAATAGGACGCTCAGAATAACCTATGAATCCTTTTCTTACAATACAAAATGGATATTGATTTTGTAGAGTTTAATGCTCTTAAGATAAACAAAGTATAGTAAACTTTGAAGTACAATGCGACTGAAAACATAATGTTTCGACCGTAGATTATTATCTCTTTCTTACAGATAATCGATTTCCCGAAGAGGTTGTTAGTAGCAACTGATTGGCCTGAAACGATGTCCGCGAGTGACAATAACAGTTTAGAGTGCATCTTATTAGTCCCGGCTAATTACCAGGTTTTAGGTAATAGAAGACATTGTCTGTAGTAACTAGGACTGGTTTCAATGCAATTAATTCAGTTACATTTATTCGATACTTATTGACAAAAGTGTTCACGTAAGAAATTTTGTTGAAATATTTTGATAGTTAAGTTCTGCCCAAGCCTAGATCAGCAAACACAATCGGGTTATCGTGTATTAATAGCAATGGGATCACATCATTTTTCCTATTTCCTCTCTGAATATAGGGAAAACAACCATCTAGTACAAGTGGAGCTATTCTGTGCAAGCTGCCTTTCATAAGGTTGTACGAGATCTATCAACAGTTAATTTACAATGGTCTCTAACTTTACGGTAATTGTGCTTATAGATATCACAACTCGTACCAATGCACAAGTCTTAAAGTTATTTTTATACGTTGTAGCAGTATTCGAACGTTTATATTAGTTCACGGATAATGATGTGACAACTAACGTGGAAACTGACCATGAAATGAAATTGGCTAGTTTCTTGGAATGTCTCTTAAAGTTTACACTATGCTTCTTTAACTAAATGGCTCTCAGCAACTGACCAGTTCGCTGAAGGGTCTTGTCCTCAATGGCATTGACCTCTGCTCACTATATATTTGGATGGGATGTAATAGATTCACATTCAATATCATGACCCTTAGTTCAAACAACGGGTCAATATGATCACTATTAACCAGTAAAGATACGAACTTTAAATTTGCATAATGAGCGAATATGACGTCTACGAGTGACGATTCGTGGTCTAGGTCGAAAAATGTAAAAATTTTGACACTGTATTAGGGCACGCTGAAGACTAGTTAACAACAGATTTTTGTCGAACCCTCCTTCCCCCACCTACAGATGTAATTTTAGTCCGATTAATGTACAGTGCTCTAAGGTTCCGATTCTAGCTTCACCTCACTCATAAGCGTGGTTCAAAGCTGGGACTACAGTACAACTCGAATTAGTACTTATACCTAGTCTAATTTTTTGTACTAATATTGGTTGGCGTGACCACGTATTTAGCACATCCCGCATGAAAACCAGGGTAACTATTTCAGTAAACGACCATGTACCTCTTCTTAAATGTGCCAGAACTAATTACCATTTTGCGAAACGGTATATATATAAGCCTCATGACCCTCAAACTGAAATGAGTTTTCTACTGAAGAACACTTTAGCTGACTGTGATAAAAAATTTTCTCGATGCCATCCAGCGGAGCACTCTATAGACGACGCACAAACCACTTAATTAAAAAATATAGGTGGGAAGATGCACGAAAATTACTAAAGGCAGGAAGAGAAGCACAGCATAAGTGAAGGAAAACAAGCTCAAAGAGCATTACCATGAGGGTGAACTTCAACTTCTGGGATAAACAGCGACACCAGAGTTCGCCAAGATCGAAACAGGCCGCCAAGGCACCATCGTGGAGCAGAAAAAACCCTTGAAAAAAGCATCTGCATCAGTCCATGACACAAGGTAGCAATACGAACCGGGGAATCTTAATAATCGCAGGATATACAGGGAACACCCTCACCGACTCGAAGACCACTAAAGTCTTCAATGCACACTTCGATAAGTAACTAAACAAAAAACTGTAATCTCAGATTTGTAGCAGGAAAATAATCTTCTAAACAAATAATAGTTGCATAGGCTCTCAACATTGATGTTCACCTTGTTTGTTTTAGCAGACACGATTAGTTGAAGGCACTCGGTCACGTATCACTACCAGATCATGACACGACACGATATGAGAAGCAACTCGCCTCCTAGTTAGCCAGCCTAGACGTTGCTACCCCATGTACATTCTATTCACGGTCGAATATAACTTTTCCTACATCCCTCACTACGTTCTGACTTGTTCTTATTCGTACGTGTGGGTTCAATCGTAAGTAGTTGCTCTGGTTATACTACAGACATTACTCGGTCATACACTGGGTGAACTTTACTTCAGTAGCTCCTCATTTGTAACAGATTGGCGTAGGTAATTTGACAAGTACATAATTTATTTTTCGCCCATACACTTACATTATTTGGCTGTTGTGGGAAGAAAATCAAAACCGTCCACAAACATGTGTTGTATTTTTCTATTACTAGTGGGTGCAGAATGTTTCTAATATGGCATACAATAAATAATTTTGGGGAGGTTCACACAGCATATACAGTGTTTCAAAATAATTATTTAACACTCGCGTCTAATTTCATTGTTTTCTTGATCGAATAGAAAAGCTGAAGATAACAACTTGGCAAACGGACTATTTTCTTACATTTATCATACAACCTCATGGCCTAAACCAGACAACTCATATCTATATGAAGTTTGTATACCAGTGCCGAACCGTTTGAGACAATGCTTTTGAGTGTTATTTTCTTAAATTTATTACAATCTCAATATGGGCAAAGTATACTGTAGTTGTCAATGTTAAGTAATAAATCCAACTTTACTAGCTTGAATAGACTTTATTAGACAATGCAAGTTGATCAAGCCTCTCTGTTTGTATCACTACTGCAGACCAGTAATAAAATCACTGCTAAATAGTCGGATTAGAAGAACCCAGGGTCCGTTTCTGGTCACATTCAAATATACTTTCCATTTCACAGCTATAGACATTTTTATTGATCTTCGAAACGACTTCCTTAATAAATCTGGACGCTAGTATATCTCAGTTATATTGTGTCTCGTCTATCTTCATGTTTCCTATATACTTGGGTTAATGATGACCGACAAAATATTAGCACTCTACTACATCCAAGACAAAAAGTAGATTCTGACGTGTTTTGTTTATATCAATCAACACAAACAGTATTAGACAACCTACATCCACCTCCAAGTTTTTGATCAGTGTAATAAGCATCTGTGCAAACACAGGCATGAGTAATCAAATAAGAGTAAGAATAAAAATTTCGAAGCACAAGTCCCAACTTTATAAACAGATTGCAAGCATAGCAGCCAGCTCAATATCTGAAATCTACAAAAATTCAGCTGATCTAAAGATGTATGAATCAGGCATTGTCCATATTGAATGTAGTCTTTCATTTTCACTCTTCGAATTATTTTATAGAACTACAATTCAAAGGATCTAGAGATGTGGATAGAAAGGAAGCTGCACTGCATTTGGTCAACTAAAGTAAGTCCATATTTTCTTAGAGTAGATATACCTGAACCTGCATAATTATGCAGAGCCATTAATAGCTCGTCAACAAAAGTGAACCGAAAAACAGTTTTCATCGATCCAGTCACAGTACCAAGAAAAGGGAAAAGCTTTGAAATACTTTTTAAGTCGGCTATAGACAGGTATATTAGTCTCCATATCCTACAGCACAATTATTAATGGATAAAAGGCTTATAGGCCAAACATTTAAAAAAGGTTGGATCTACTTTCGGAATGTTGCAAACACTTTATATAAATTATGCTAACTAGTAACTAAAGGCAAATATATTAATAGTATGGGGAGAGAATAGCCGGTCAACTGTGTAGAGCTTCTAGAATAGTCTGGTAGTACTCCGGTCTCTTTTCAGACACTTGCCGAAGTGATGCGAAGCCACCAGGTCAATTGCACTTTTCGATTTCATGTATACCCAAACTGCTACTAAAAACCTACTTTTCGGACGCAAACAAGGAACTATGTAATCTGCTGTTAGAAGTCTATACCATTTCGAAGCTACGATAATCATATCAAGTTGTGGATCCTCAGAACTAGTAAAACGTAGAGGGAGACCCCGATCTTATTACATACCTTGGAAAGAGTGCACTAGATGCCGACACCGAGTCATTCACAAAGAGGATAGTCATAAGCTATGAGCAACACACATAACGAACCAGGTGACAATTACATCTCGCTATCTGGACGTTACTCAACTGTCCAGTTTCGTATAAACCGTGCCCTCCCACCGCTTAATTTCAATATCTCATGAAAACACACCAAGTAACCTATCATCGTGCTTAGAATACTATTCGATAGGAGCTGATATCCCGAGCGAGCACGTTGCACTGCAATATCTTACCCATTTAAGTACCCTTTCCGCATCGATACGTAAGTAGTAGACCACAGTTTACAACATCGCATTGCATAGTAAATTATCCTTATTTTATAAAAACGTGCTATTTACATCATGCGCAAAATACTTTGTAGTTTAAACGTCGATATTTCTTTTGTAGTTGGGATTTCTTATCGTAAACCAGGTTTTGTTAACTAGAAAAATCTAGAGAATATCTGAGATCAAATGCTACTACACACTAACATCTGATGTGACTGTGATATGCCTTACATATATGTGACATGAACCTACAGTACACTCTAACAGTGCTTGGTATATAACTCCACTCGATGTGTTATATATTCGTTCGAATTTTTTCTAATGATGTTTTAAAAATTCGTGTTATTACAAACAAATCTATTGAATGGTTTAAAATCATTTAAGATCTTAAAGTTGTTTGATTTCCAATCTTAAAATACATCATAGTACAGTTATTTAGGATTAGACATTATCAAGAAAACATGAAACTCAAAATTCCTAATCGTTTTGAAAAAACATGATTACCACACCTCCAACAGTTTCTAATCCCCAATTTATTATTCTAATGCAGCTAATAAAACAAAAATGTGGAAGGAAGAAATTTTCCGGAAATATCTATGCAAATATTGAACCAAAACGAATAACGTTTGAAAACATTGATGATTTTGACAAACTGTTTTATTCAGTAAGTGAAAATGAAAGTATAGAAGAATAGACTTCGTAATTAAAAATTATATATACACAAATTTCCACGTTTATAATGCAGATCCATTAATTGGTTGTAAGTAATAGTCCTAAAACAAAAAAAAAATTCCAGAAAGCCGTTTTTATTGCATCCAATTGAATTTTATCAATTTGACAGTTGTGAATAGATGCAAACTACAAGCAATCAAAGTGAAAGATTAGTACTTATTTACAAGGAATCAAGCGGAACACAATATAGGCAGTAAAAATTGAACACAGAACAACTGAGTAACACGTAGGAAAAAACGAATCGCAGACAATATCGCATATCTTTAGAAAGTCCATTGCTTTCTAGTTAATAAAACTATTAAGGATGATAGCAAAGTGAGACACAAGTTGGAACCGATTCTGAACAATTTTTGTGAACATCTTGGTCTACTTACTCTAATCTCCGAGACATCATCTAGTTGCATAAGAAGTTTCTCTATATGCTGGTTTAATACAATTAATTTTCACTTCAAACTGATCGACGACCATGTATTGTTTCTAACATAGCACACTCATACTCTTTCAGGAAGGCATTTTACATACCTCATCTATGAACCCAGAGAATTACTCATGGAATCGTACTTATAGTGCTTAAATGACGCCTGCTTACTGATGTGAAACGATTCAGTAGCAAACACTTTGCTAAGCTGTAGAAGAATGACACAAAAAAAGATACAGTAAGATTTTATTCGCTCCCTTGAAGAAGCCGTACAGGCCATGGTTTATGTGACGAATAAACCAGAAGTTAGAACTAGTAGCAAAGTCTTAGTTAAGTATGGACAAATTTCATCAAACACTTTGCTACTATTTGGATGACTGCGTACTGAAAGAATGTTAGATTAGTTCTGTCATTAGATATTCGGGGTTTATCGAGTGATCCCTGATAAGTTACCTGTCGCCAGTACGTTTCATCGACTAGATGTCTTTAATGTTTATATACACATTCATTTCTCCTAACAAGAGATAGAGTAGCAGTTAAGAACTACAAAACTGACAAACAATCCAATCAGTCATTCACAATGTGGAATTTAGTACGTGCGAACCCCAATCAGTAGATACAGATGAAACTATCGGACAAAATCCCAGAGAAGTGGGAGCAATAATAGGATTAGTATTAATGGAGAGAGTAAGAGATCGAAGATAAAACATTAAAAAAAAACACAAATCGGTAAGGGAAATTATGATGAATTCAGAAACTTAGAATTTGGAGGAGGATAAAGAATGAATGCACCTCCCCCAATCTGAACGATTTTGAATCATGCCACCTAAAGTCTCTAACCATTTGTTACGATCATTACACGGACTCCAATCAGGTAGTCTGCACCTATTAACATGGTTCAGTCCAATTGTCAATGGCTTTATGGACTGGCGCTGTTTTAGTTTTGCCACCTCTAGCTTTCTTCCAACCTAGTTCCATACCAGACAGCACTGCTCACTGAGGTAGGCGGTGGTTAGGTATATGTAACACATGTCCCAACCACCTCAGCTGAAGATTCACTGCTTCAATCGATTTACCCTATTCTTTTAGTAATCTATTCCTAACACATGAATTTCCTACTCTATGGTCCCAGAAAACACGATCAATGCAATTAAGACATCTATGATCGAATACGTTTGAAAACGTCAGCTGTAAATATCTTTAAACCCTTTAGCTAAAAAATTGTTGCGATACCAATTGCAATGAGATTCCTGTTAAAGCGAGCAAGTACATAAGTCTTAGTAAACAACTGATAGAAACAAGTAACTAACGTGTACATTAACAAATATTATTAATTGTCTAGAAGTACTTCGATCATGTAAATTCTAAGTAATTACAATCAACTCATTATACGACCGATTTTCAATATGTTACTGGCTAAAACAAAAGATAATCGGTAAAGTATGAATATCGATTAGTAATTTAGTCGGTGTGACATTTTTTATTAATAAAACAACACATTGAAACAATGACCAATTTTGTGGATGTAAAAGTATGAAACTCGTATGTACACTAGTATTGATTTTCAAAGTTTATGGACTTACCTAAATACAAATGAGAGCTCTAAACCCCTTTGCCGTCTCCCTTGAGTTTTCCGGAATTATTTCTGTATACTTTCAAGTCACTGACAACACTGGGGAAATTTAACTTTGAAGCAATAAAACCTACATTCCATATGCTGTTAAACATTAGTATTAAACAAGATTATTTAGATGGAACACAAGTTAACTGATTAGTAAATCAGGATTTTAAATTAACATTTAGCACACTGATGCCAGTCTTTTAGATACACTATTAATGATTAGTTATATTTGGATTAATGTTTCTCAAAACCCAAATGATGTGATTTCGCGTTACATAAACATGTAATCAGATTTTATCCCATTTAATTCCAGTTCTAAATAAGTTTAATTCGCTCTATGCCCTACATTAATGTTGATAATGCAACTTACGATGACAGTTTTGTTAGGAAAAGATGGGAACACTATTTATTCTAAGACAAAGCAGGTTACTTCAGTATCAGACTCAAAATGGACCACGAAACCAACCTCTCTTCGCCTAGCTTCCATGAGCTTGCGATTATTCTCTTCGAGTATCTTATCCAGTTCTGCTTGTTTACGCTTTTCCTCCTCCTGGAATAGAATGAAATAAAAAAGAAGTCTTACATTTCGAAAAAGTAAACGAAAACAATATAACTCCAGATGCGCTTATATCATTTATTAAGGGAAATAATACTGAAATGTTTTGATTTGCGTCATCAAGATTTGACATTAATAGAAAGCGGTGATATGGGCAGTATTTGGAAAAAGCGAAATTTCGGTGACGTCAATTTTCAACAGAGCAAAATGTTAATGAATGTTACGCCGATCGGAAAAGAAAAACAGAAAGTAAACTTCATTTTACTTCGTTTGGTCAAACAAATTAATAAAGTTTATGCAAAATTGATTAACAAAAGCAGTCAAATCTAAATACGCTGTAACAAGTCAAACGAAACGGTTCAAATTTTAAGTAATATATGGCTAGCAAACTACTGAATTTCCTCTATAAGCGTCAAATAAGTACTTCTCTATTAACTTTATATCCAAATGTAAAGTATCACGAAATGTCTATAAAATTACCTCCATGCGTCTTTGTTCCTCAAGTTTGCTTTGGTATTCACGTTCAATCTCATCCAATTTACTTTTGACTCTTCGGTCTATTTCCGCTTGGTATCTTCTTTCCAATTCAGCTTGGAGATCTTCTGCTCTGTCCACCAGAGCAGCCTCAAAAGCCTCTTTAACCCTAGCCTCCAACTGCCTGGCTGCTTCTGCCTCACGTTCACGTTCTTCCTGCAATCGCCGTTCTCTAAATTATGAAGCATGCAAAATTAATACAAACGTGACTAATGAAGGAATGTGCTTTTGTTTCACACAAATAAAATTGGTTAATAGCATTTAAAAGATTTAATTTGACTTTTGTAATACCGAAAACCACAAAGGAGTTCGTAGTTTTGAGCCGTAATCCATCCATTTCAGTATCAAGAGCAAGATAATATCACTAGTCCTCGAAATAGTATGAAGGTTTACACATAAATAATTACTTGGCATATGAGTAAAGTAACATGTTAGGTTTTGCTCTAAAATTTGCGGTCATATTTATGTGTAAATATGGTTTGCAATATTATTAATTTCATTGTTACCATCGACTGATAAAATACCTTGACTAACTTAGTAACTTTGCGCTGAGGATTTCAGATCCCCAAAATTACAAATATTTAGACAATTATGCTGAAGATTCGCATTGATTTTCGTATGTTTGACTTGTAGATTTTCATTATATTACATTAATCTAGTGTGAGTCATACTTTAGACTATACGCTACTATACTGTATTAATTAATTCAATAGTAATTTTGTATTCAAAGCTTAAGGTTACAATTAGTGCAAACTTTGTAAAGTCTGTTTATTCATGATTTTTCTTTAACTCATAATCACAGTAAATAAACTGATACATAAATAAACGCGCTTAAATTTACATTGTTACGTATTATTTATTTATTCAAGCGTTATTTCACCGGCCTGGGGCTGAGGATCAGGATACACTGATCATAAGCTGAGAACACTTGGACGTAATATCGGTAATACACATTTCGGTCACGAAAGTTCGTATCCATAGACTAGCGGGGAATCCATCAATCAGCACTCAACCACAGAATACATAAGTCGTAACACTGAAAGAAAGCCCGATGGCGACGGGATTATTACTATTTCCTAACGATACGACATTATGGCGATCAATTCAAAGCCATGATAACAAGCTAGCTCTGCAAGATTTACATAAAGAGATGGAGATAAGCTAACATTCCGAAATGTTTAAGGCTGGAAATAAATCTAGATGTACGGATCAGGACATGACAACAATCCATGGAATCATTAATGACTGACGTGAGCTAAATCGCCGGGTTCAGATTGCCTTACTGAGAGTGAGTAACCAGCGGTAATTTAAGACTAAAGACACTGGGTAACTTGGCCACAAAGGTGCACTGGAATTTAAGCCGTGCCTTTCTATATATTTCGAGCCTATTATTTTGAAACTTTCAGGCTCTGAATCTCTTATATTTTTTGTGAGTTCCTATGATACTGATGAATGTTCTGTTAGAATGATTGCATCGACAAACAGAACATAACTTGACTCCAGATCATGGGTTTTAAAAGGAGTGCTTCACTTTAAGTGCCAACTATAGAACTGGGTAGCAGCTCAAAGTAGTACTCTGTTTCCAGTTTGTTCTCACTAAGCCAATTATTTTGATAGAGCAAAACTAACTGAAAGAGGAATTGAATAAAGTGACTTACCACACCTAGCCAACCATAAGCGAGTGAACGACTTAGGAGTTATAGATCATAATTTCGGACATCTGGCATAATTAATAACTCCTATAAGTTTATTGGTGACATAAGGTGCATATTATGTAATTATATTCATTTCAGAATAAAAAATGTTCTTTTTGTCATTTTTTCCGAGTGGCTTAAGGCCACCCAACATCCATTATTCAGCATGAGGCAAAGCAACAAGAATCATATTGATGCTTAAAACGTGACCAAACTAACATATCCCAAATAATTAATGCAGCGGTACTTAAATTATGAGGATACTACTACAAAACAAAGTGAAGTTAGGCCACCTAAGATCAAATATGAGGGCAATATATAACAGCACTGACAAAGCACCTCTATGAATTTCAAAACAAAGCGGTTACTTTTCGCGTTGCTCCTGAGCACGCTTATCAGCTTCTTCTTTCCTTCGTGCCTCTTCTATTTTTCTATCTATCTCCTTCATTTTAGATTTCCTATTTCTTCTTTCTACCTCGCTGTCATAACTTGAGACAGTTGAGCTTCTTTTTCTAGTAAAAATAATGAGAGTAATATTTCACCGACGCACCTGCGTCGTCTATCATGACGATGGCGGTCTCGATATGATCTCTCGTTTCCTCTCGACCGTATTCTTTCACGTTCCTTATCACGGTATCTATCGCGTTCCTTAATTCTATCACGAGAACGACTTCTGTATCTCCTAGGCTTTGACTTGTGACCACTGGATAATGATCTGCTGCGAGAATGACCCATTACCGTAGCGCAACAGCGGAAGATTCCACCTCGTCTCAATATCCAATATCAGTGTGATAAACTGGTATAATTCTAGATGTTTCTCTGTGCTAGCGTTCTGACGTTACTAGCTTGGTTTCAGGATTTAGTGTTCTCCGTGGTAGTTACTTAACTGTTTGACCGCTGGCAACACGTTAATTGAACAGGATCTGCACTATTGAAATAAATGTTAGGTGTCATGGAACGGGTTGTACATGTCGATGTGACCTTTCATGTGGTCGTTCAGTAATATTTCGATAGAATCGGGAGCAATGCCACTAGCCTGCAAGTTTTCAGGCCTTCTCTGTCACCACCTGTAAAGATGGGGGACAAGAACTGTTGTCTCCTACTCCATTGGGATTTGTTTGACGCTGCTGAAAGAGATCAGTGACAGGATGTAAAATGACTATGGTGCATTTTTTTAGGACTTCCGGAAATATGTGGTTACAATCCGAAGACTTCCTGGTTTTAAAGGTGGATCGTTCACGAAGAACAAACCCAGGGGTGATTGTGATAAGATCATTTCTTCATTCCTGGTTTGTGAGGATAGATTTACCTTGAAGCAATAATAATAACAATTTATTCCCTGATATCAGGTGCAAGCGATTTTTACAGGCAAGATCAGCAAAACATATGACAACGATAGTGTTTAATTGTTGAACAGGCTGTTTATACTGTGATATATAGAGATAATGGAATAGTAAATGTTGTTTTAAATTGTCTGTATATTTAGCGCCCACTATGAACAAAACACTTAAAATAGCTTGTGACACAGAAAACTTCTAGGGTGTGTTTAGGTCGTCATATCGAAAAATTGCATTATGACAGAAGATGCAGATATTCAACGTTTGGAGTAGTGTGAAGCAACCTCAAAGTGCTGAAAAGCAAGAAGAAAATAAAATACACCCGGTATATTACCACGTAATGTCTGTAGTATAACCAGAGCAACTACTTACGATTGAACCCACACGTACGAATAAGAACAAGTCAGAACGTAGTGAGGGATGTAGAAAAAGTTATATTTGACCGTGAATAGAATGTACATGGGATAGCAACGTCTAGGCTGGCTAACTAGGAAGCGAGTTGCTTCCCATATCGTGTCGTGTCATGATCTGGTAGTGATACGTGACCGAGTGCCTTCAACTAATCGTGTCTACTAAAACAAACAAGGTGAGCATCAATGTCGAGAGCCTATGCAATTATTATTTGTTTAGGAGATTATTTTCCTGCAACAAATCTGAGATTACAGTTTTTTGTTTAGTTACTTATCGAAGTGTGCATTGAAGACTTCGGTGGCCTTCGTGTTGGTGATAAGTGGAGTGGCGAAAATACTTTACCAATGTAATGTTCTATGTTAGTTACACTGATGGAATTCACTCTTACTGTAGTCTGCCTTATATGTAACAAATCGGCTCCATGTACAATGCGTAACTGGTTAGTGCCTTAGTCGCATTAATAACGATATCAGAAAAATATATAAACGTCAGGTAATCTAATATACAGCTGAATCATTTAAACATCACTATCGTCGGCTCTGACTAGTTTTTTTCAAACAACGTGATGTTTATTGATTGCATAAGATGAGGGACGATAGGTTCTGAAGTACTGGTTATTCCATCAACTCTACGCAGCAATAGGGCTTTAGCGTAAAGCGGCGTGAACAAAGTATAAATGCGGAAGCGGTCCTAAACGTTTAATAGAGGTTAACTGAAGCTTTTCATTTATAAAGGCTAGCTTCGTTACCTGGCGGTTTTTTTATCTTGCATAGAGTGAAGTTAATTAAGTAACACAGAAATCCCATAATTATTGAAACCCAACACAATCAGAAAGTTATGAATTATTTTACTGATTCTGGTTTTTCTAACTTCAGATTGCATAATAAATTCTTCAAGCTTTCTTATAATATGGTTCTAGCAGATACGAAGGCTAAACGTAACAGATGATTCGCAATTGTGGTACATATCGTAGTACATTTGATATCCAAATCATTATTTTTAAAAACTGCTTCACCAGCAAGCCTGTAAACAATAGTAAGATGAACGTTTGCAAATGAAGATGAAACTGTTGCATATTATCTGCAGAAGTTTAAACTGCATTTTTAACAGAGTTCGCTTGATGAGGAGGAAAAAATAATTGCTATAAACGAATCTAACTACTTATTAAATTGAGTAGCTATCGATTAGACAATCAGTATATGATCGTCTCCATTATAAATACTGGAATTATCAATATCCAACTGGAAACTACCAATCAATCAATGCCAGTTGCTCCATGTGGAGCATAGGCCACCGACTAACATTCACCAGCCTAATCTGTCCTGCGATCTCCTTTCCAGCTCATCCATAGTGCTGTTCATTTATTTCTTATCTGTCTCCAGTTCTCAAAGTAACGTTTTCTTTCGTCTTTCGCTTTTTCCTTGGCATTGAAGAATTCAATTTAGTTCTTGTCTTGTAACCCAGTTTGGTGATTTCTTCAATGTGTGTCCTGTTCACCTCCAGAATATTTTCCTGATTGCTTTTTCAGCTAGATTTTAATTGGTTTTCAGTCTACCACACGAAATTGTTGTTGATAGTATCTGGCTGTTAGGTCGGACCACAAAGAAGTGTAACAAACTTTCAGAACTGTGGTTTCGAACACTATATCATTTATTCGAACTATTTGTAATGTAAACATTTTGTTTCTATTATTGTTACGCTTGCCGCTTGCCCTATCCTCCCGGTTAGCATAATTACTGTTATTGTATTGTCTCTTATTATGGACTACAGTTAATTAGTTGTGTACAAGTTGTTTCTATTCACTACCACTATTTCCCTCGTTCTGTATTCATGTCAATTTTCTAATTGGTTTGTTGTGTGGTCTGAATTTGTGTATATATAAAAGAATGCTTGGAATATAATATGATTCTGTCTGGCTGACCGATTGGCTCGCATTCTTCTTATTTCGGATTGGGACTAGAGTGGGCACAGGGCAGACGCGCTATCACCAACTAGGCACAAGTCATTGGCACTCGGCCATCCAATCCCCCAATTTCTTGCGTCATAACACTGGCCAACGGATCCAAGGTTATAAAGAAGGAGATTCGAACTCACTTAGTTAAGTGCAAACTAATAATATCTTCCCAGCACGGCTTCATGTATAAGAAATCCTGCATAACTTGCAAACTAGATTACTTGGACTTTACTAAGGCGTTTGACAAGTACATCATTCTTCTCTCTTATATAAGTTGAAAACCTTCGGAATAACGGGTGAATTGCATGACTGCATAGCTTTATTCTTGAAGGACGACATCTCTCACGTCCTCAAAATATTACTATTGGTGTCTTTCAGGGTTCAGTCATGGGACCATTATCATTTATAATGTATGTTAATTGCATATACCACTATTTTCAAGGGGGTAAAGCCCCTATGTTTGTGAACGACTCGAAGTTGTTTATGTATTCTACCCAGATCAAGGTCGAAATGTTAACGTTATCATACAGAGAGATCTCGATAAACTAAGTGAGCGGTGCAACAAATGGTTTCTTTCTCTTAACACACAAAAGTCTGGGTACCTATATTTCGGAGAGTCTAACCTCGAAATCAACCTGCACCTTGACGAACAAGAATGTCGTCAACTAAGTAGTATCTATGATTTAGGAGTAAGGTATTCTAACAGTCTATTCTTTACCGAGCAGGCTTTATCACAGGTCTCTAAAGCTCGCAGACTTATTGGTTTTATTATTTGTAACTATTATCTTAACGAATCTTATATTATTCGTTTTATAACTTGTGTTAGACCTCTGCTTGAGTACCGCTCAATCATATATAGTTGTATGCGTTCACTAGATCGGCAGAAAATAGAGAAGGTTCAACGGCATCTTACTAGGCTACTAACCCCTGGTTGACCCCATAATGACAGATGCTGTGCTTGGAAATTAGACCCTTCATGGCTCAGAACGATTAAACATAATTTTACTATACCCTATAGAATTCTTCTTAAAGAAATTGTAACAGATTGTACTGCTTTGACATTTGCTCAAAACAGTATGACTTACAGAACCACCATTCCCTGATAAGAGTGCGGAATGCCACTAGTAAATTAAAATCCTCCTCCTTTGTTGCACGCTATGCCAACTCCTGAAACCGGTTATCAGAAAGCATACGACAATGTAGCTCCCTGTCAGAGTTTAGATTTGCAATAAACCTCAACTTGAATAATTTCGGTATCTACAACATAATACAACTTATATAGAATGGGGTACATTTATCAATGGACCTTCGGGCACTTATATTTTTACTAACACTTCTAAAAATATAATTACCTGCAGGTCTAAAGAGCTTTTTGACTATTCATCTACAGACAATAGAACGTTTTCCCTCCAGATAGATAGTGCTTTAGAATCTTGTAATGCCTATATATTTATTAGAGGGAATGCAGTATACCTTTAATTTCCCTTTGTTATACTTCCCTGATCTATTTATTCTAGAGTAGATCTAAAATTCGTCTTAGTTATCTCTAGTGTTGATCGTTGTTTTAAAAAGTAGAAATAACAAATATGCTTCATATAATGCAACAGGTACACCTTAGGTTCCAGTGCAAACAGATGTCCATAACTGGCTATTTGTGTCCACGTGCCTTGCTGCTTGTTCTTTTTTCTTTGTCTTTTTAGTTCCCCACTGCCGTGTCATGTTGACATCATTACGTAGAAACTACTCTGAAAAGGGAAGTGCGTCTTTGTGGTTTATTCATGGTACCTTAATGTAATACTTCTATCTCTGTCGTTCTCCTATGAGGTGCTATTCACACATGGTCATGTTCGTACTTGACGCCTCGATTAATTATTTCAAACAACCATCTATTATCTAAATTTTCCTAGTGTCACGTTTATGACACTCTTTTACTTAAATCTATTGCATATATTAATAAGTGTTCCCTACTAATGTGTCCCTGAACACCAAGGATTAAAATATACCTTTTAGCTAATGGTTGATGGTATTCTTGCTTACATTTAGTCTCCTTACACAAGAATCTAGTGTTCTGTAAATATTATTCCTATTCAGGCATTTATTTCTATGAAACCTTATGTTCTATTATGTCAGACTTAGCTTACCTGTATTCTAATGACCATGTATGCAAACTGGTATGAATTCTGTACTAAATTTCAGAATAACAATCTAATCTGAAATCTTGCGCAAACAGCTGTTTGTAATGACTTGTATCTTTTAAGTGATGCTTTTTGTAGCTAGTAGTAGTAGTAGTAGTAGTAGTTTATTCTCAGGTAGCATTTTGTACATGAGAGCATACCAGTTTACAGGCACGATCAGAATGATATAGATTGTTTTTAACAGGGAATATATAGAGAGTCATTTTTTATGAAAATCATGCTATATGAAGACATTAATTAATATTTATAAATTCAACTATAACAAGGTCCAGAGTTTACAGTGCTAAGGAATTAGAGATGTGTTATGTACTGTAGAACACTTCCAGCATGCGTTCGCGCGTTTTTCGACTGTGAAGAAGTAATCGCAGAAAATGGCTGTGGGTAAGCAGAATGGATCATAGAGACTATCCAGAAACGGGAAAAGACTGAGTATTTGATATTAGGTTAAAAGACCCAATTTATGTGGGTTGGTCTAGAACGGTGAGTTATTGATGCGTTAATTTCGTTCTTAACCATCGTTTGGAGTAAGTTGCTTAAAGAAGACCAATTCCATGGGAGAGCAGATCGCAAACTCGGGTCGACATTGATATAGAGGAATATATGAAAAATAAAGAATATAAACGAATTTTTAATTAGTGAAAGCAAAATAATCAGTATTAAACCAGAATTTTTTTTCCATCGCTGTTTTTTTTTAGTCACTATGTAGTGCTTGTAGTTTCAGAGCCTTAATAAGCCATTGCTGGTTGAATCAACGTTAAGCGGTAAGTCGTCAACGAATTTGTATAAGTCTATAGATTCTAGGTATGTGGTGATCAGTCGTTTGAACCTTAGGATAGAGTCAGTAGTGCGAATATTTTGTGGTAGCTTATTCCAGAGTTTGCTGTAGAGTACGATAAAGAACTTATAACGTTGTTGTACTTGGTATTTATTGATATGTAGTGTTGCCTCGTAGTTTAGAAGATCGTATCTAGGCGTTTGGTTCCATTGGGGAGAGAAGGCTGAGAATGATATTCCGGTGATAATTTTATAGAAAAATATTAAGTTATGTCGTAGTCGGCGATGACTCAAGGGTTCTAAGGAGAGTGTTTTACATCTAGCCGTGTAGTTCATGTTGCTGTTAAATCCTAGAATTCGACGTGTAAAACTTCTTTGTACGCTTTCTATACGTGTTCTGTCTATGCTATTCAAGCTCTTCACAAAACCGAATTGTCTTCACGTTTTTTTAGTGAAAATCCGAAATTTGATGTTGGCTGACAGCTGACATGAGCTCCAAACGTTTTTCAATTGTAGAAATTCTACCGTTTCCATGCTAATCCATGTCTTTACATCTCCATCAGACCCCCTTGTTTATCGATGACGCCAATTATGTAGAAGGTTTGCATTTTTCAGAGCTTCCCTATCAATTGCAACAATTAATATAGGTGTATGGTAACTGTAAGTAACCTTAGATGAAAACTATGTATGTAATTTATAATATTTTGCAGTATTATTTGAAGACAAGGGATGGCTTAAAATAATTTAGGCTTATTAACAAATTTGTGATGCTATGTATATGTTTATTTAATCTAGACAATTTTTGTGAATGTCTGGATAACATTACACTGACTTTCTTCCTTGTTATTGTACTTTTAACTCATATATTACGGTCGGTCTAATAAGTTTCTTGTGCTAATTTCGCAATCTCTTTACTGTTACCATCATGGAATTATAACTAAACTCCAGTTATTCGATATGACCTTTCTATTGACAGGATCATTCTCCCCCATTTTCTGTTATTGTATTGTGCAACCTCTAAAATCTAGTCGTGACATTTATGGTCTCTGCATCATTCAGTCGTATAAGTAACGAATTATATGTTTATATTACGAAATCTTATTGATGGTATAAACGTATACATCATTTCAAGCAGTTTATGAAATCGTGTATCTTCATTTATTTTCTTCCGATGATTTAACAGGACAGCAGGTTGATTGTCAATATATTATTGTGTCCGTTACTAGAATATTGATCATGAAACTGTAATCTACAGCCTCTGAAGTAATTTAATATGACTGTTAACTTTTCGTTGATGTTTTGCAAATTTCTATATAAATAACCGTTTATATGTGTTAACCTTATACTCAATTTTTACTATTGATATCCGCGTAATAGTAAGAGTTCTTCATTGTTCCTAATATGTCTGTTTCTTAAATATATTTTACTACAAATCTGACAACCTTAAGTTGCTTTATATGCTGCGCAACGCCGAATTCTTTGACAGTGTTACAATGTATGATAACATACAATCTACTAATCTTTCTTTTTGCCTTTATTCTACTGAACCGTACCTTAACTCCTGCTCAATTAGTCCATTCCATAAAGTTAAATGTATTACATGCGTGTTAGCATTTATTCACGTAATCTAGCCTTTTAATCCGTATTTACCACGGTGCTTGTAAGAAACTGTGAACTCCAGTAAGACCTGCGATAAACAGCATATAATTGAAATAACTACCTACTGATATCATTATTTATTAAAAGGCATATAACACAAAGGGAACAAAAGTGTGATTACTTACCAGCCTATGTGATGGTAAGGGGCAGTAACTTTAGTCCACCATACTTGTGGGGTAGAACAATTTTTGTGGGACCAAAGTTTGGCTGTAGGTGGGGCACCAAATAAAAGACGATTATGCTCACTTCTGTTAGTTGCTTTATGAATTGCGCACACTCAAATGTGGTAGTACTTTTCTGATTAGACTACCTAAGACATGCATACATAAACTCCTATGCTCTTAACAAGTACACTAATAGCGTTGAAAACATAACAAAAAGGTAGTTAGAACAGTAAACCAACCATATTTCCTAATATTACGTTTTCTGTTATAAACCAATATGTTACATTTGGCAATATCCCATTTGTTCAAGTCTTCTCAATTTCTACACTTTCTCCACTCAACTTAGTTGTTTATTAAATAATCCTGAAAGATGGCATAGCTCCTACTAAGAGTCTTTGGTAACATAGGTTGAATGATTAAGAGTTGATTACAAACCTTAAGCATATGATAGAACAATAAAGCTCAAGACTTCATCTACTTCCTTATTCTTCATAGGGATTATATTTCCTATTATCTTATACTGAATGTTGAGAGGCATTGTGTGTTTGAATGACTAGGATCCCGCTCCACTGTCTCCTGCCCGCGACACTGAAGTAAAGACCTATTGCTTGGTAATCTGGTTTCTTCTGTCAAATAGAACCGGACGTGCCAACGCGTCAAAAATCTTTACTGCTTGGTTATTTGTTCAGTTAACATACTGTGGTGGATACTACACATAAGTAATCAATAAGTATTAAGTAGCAGAGCGTCAAAGGAAATCGGGAAGAATCAGTAAACAGCAGACGAGACGAGTTGCGAGATGGCAAGAAGTGAAGCATGATTAAAAATACAGAGGACAATCGAGAACAACTAAGAGAAGCAGTCTGATAAACGATACAGTCCAAACAACGCGGAGGATGTGCGAATTGATGCTTGGAAGTAATGTATGTAATATTTTATGACCTACTCTGTTTTCGCCAAATAAACATCGCTCACCAATTGGTCTTTTCACAATACCATGGTGAATTCATCCTCATTCTTATCATTTCATCCCCTATTCGAACTGTCTATTAGGCTGCTTGCCATTTTTACACTCTTTTTCAGTCTCTAGATATATAACTGATAAGTGAACCAAATAGAAACCCATATTCCACAAGGAGCCGTTTAGAAAACAGACCTCATTCTTCTAAATCCGTTTCTCAAACCTCCAAACAAGATCGATTATGAAATAGCCACGTCCGCTAACCAATATTTGCCCGCAATCAACCATAAGTCTCTTCTCAGAAATACTGCACTCCTAGTGAAAAATTTTATTGCTTCCAACTGTTTGGAATTTCGAATTCTCGAAGGTTCAGTTACTGTATTCAAATGCATTTGAATCTTTTTATTTCTGGTCATTATCTACACACATAGATATCTCACTACATCACTATACGCTTTAACCCTGGAAGTTTATTTATCGCAGTTTAATTCGTTTATGTAACAACTAAACGCTGCTACGGTTGGATATACCTTTGTTGACCTTGCCTATAAAAATGGCTTTCTCCTGATATCAAGAAATAAAGTGTTATTATTGTCATTCTTTACCAACGCTTATATTTGAAATTCTGGATTATAATTAGCTGCTTACTATTAAGTGATCACGCACATTTAGCGGACTGACAAGTTTGTAATCTCAATCTGTACATTAAATATGCTTTCTTCATGAAATCACTGGTCAGTCGAATTTCATCAGGCTAAACGATAAGACGTTGACAGCATTTAAAGTAGAGATATAGGAAGTATGAAAATTGGTGATTCTATCACACTGTTGCCATGATACTTCTGTACAAATAATGTATCACTTTCCAAGGGATAGCATGTTAGTAATATGAAATAGGGTGCTACTTCAGGTTTCCCGACTTTTAACTAGGAGGAGAATATCTAAGAAAGGAATTCATTATTCCTTCATTCCTTATCGTTTGCAACCATGATACATCCTTTTCATTTAAAACCAAATGATGGAAAGTGTTTAGTTTGTCTAAAATAGGAAAAACTGCACATCACTACTAAACAAACGTTGGTTTAGAATATAATAAGTTGGGACCCTAGTTTGGCAGTATGTTCTTCATTCATAATAACGATTGCATAAAAGGAAACTAAGGTTTAACAAGTGCACCACTGACAGAAACACTGCGTGTCACAGCGTATATATTTCACTATACAAAGAATATCAGTGGTTAGACATTTGAACTTACTGAAGCGAGAAATAAAATACCCCGAAAGTCAAATAGATGGCTTAAAACCCGTAGTTTCTATGACTGGTGTTTTGCTTCATGAATTTATAAATGTGTTCTCAGTAGCTCTTGATGATAAACTTTAGATCTTTATCCGTTTAATATGACAAAATTCAATAAGTTGCTAAAGTTGGCAATCGTGAGGATAAGCACGTACTACAAATGAATTTGACTAGACTTTGAAGTTTAAAATGTGACAGTACTTAAATTTTAACTTCATGCAGTGTTAAGTAGTTCGTATATTTCACTAAGAAAACAAAAAATTTATTACACCACTATTTGCATTTGTAAAGATGTGTTTCAGCGTGTTAGCAGACTATCCAAGCACATGCAAAACAGTAATAGTAACTGACAACGCGAAGCACAAGGATGATTACACTTTTTAACTAACAGATGAGCAGGCTTACCAATAGCTAGGGTCTAGGTAGAATCAGTCTTCAGTCATAAGGTCAGTAGGTTTGGTGATCTGTATTAATCTTTTAAGTGTTTATTTTAGTAGAGACCTGGCTTTTTCTTTATAGAGCTTCCACTCGCCTGAGTAGTGCATTTTAGTCGTTGACCACCAGATGTGAAAAATGAATCTTCGCTTGATCTCGGCTTTTGAACTCGTTCGGGATGACTCTTGACGTGATTGGTTTCAGTTTATTTTAGTCGCATGCAGCTTATTTATAATTAAAGTTATGAAGAAACTGTTTTGGATTTCATCATGGAAATACATATATACAATGGTTAAAACTGGTCTACAAAGCAAAAAAATATTTAGAATAAAGAGCAAATATGAACTGTTATATATATATATATAAAGCTAAAGAAAAAGGAAAAAAAGTGATGATGGAAAAGAGGTAAAAATGATTGGAACAAATTTGTATAGAAAATCATTAGAGGAAGCAGAGGGATAATATATATTAGCGCTCAAACATTAGTCAGTATACCAAATGCCAATATAAGTTAAACTGGTGTTTCGCTATAAGGGAAAATATTTAAATACTTTAGACTCCCGCTATGAGAGGCTTGAAAGGTCTATTACCAGTTTAGTGCCTACTTCTTGAATTCGTTTAAGTGTATTGACATCCTTATTAAGATGGGGAGTTACTGCTTGGGCACAATATTTAAGATGAGGTCTTATGTACGTGGAATATAAAATCCCAAACATATCTTCATGAAGAACTTAGAATACTCTGCGGACTGACCATAAAACTCTGGACCCTTTAACTGTTTCTGCGTTTTAGTGGTTTTCAAATCACGACTCACAATTGTTTCTCTTTCCTTGAATTCTTCTACATGTATGAGTGGTGGGTTGTTTATAGTGTCCTAATGGTTATTATTGCGACCGATGTACCTTAGTTTACTATTAATGCAGTTAATAATAATGATAGCTTTATTTTCAAGTAACATGTTGTACATGAGAGTATACCAGTTTACAGGCATGATCAGAATGATATGAGTTTATATAAATATATAAGGGACTTAATAGAGAGTCACTGTCATGGAATTCATACTATATGAAGGCATTAAAAACAAGGTCGATGACAACAAAGTTTTTACAGTACTGAGGTACCAGAGATATGTATCATATTATAATGTGCTCCTGACAAACAACTGCGCGCCCTTCGTCTATGAGACTATGATTCCAGGAAACGGCTGGTAGTAAACAGGACGCACCATAGAGCATATCAAGATACGGGATAAGAGCCACAAGCAAACACATATTTTGCGATATTCTTCCATGGTGGTGAAATTTCTGTAAATTGATTTTGGACAGTGAGTTAGTGATGCATCAAGTACGCTGCCAACCAGGGTTAGGAGTAAGTTGCTTAAAGGAAACCGATTCCTTGTAATAGCAGCCCATAAACTCGAACAGAAATGATATAGAAGAATATATAAAATGTGGAAAAAATTAGTTAGTAGTGATAAATCAAACTCGGCTTTCTTCTGCTCTCCTTTTCTTTTACTTCAGCGTACATGGTTGTAGTATCTAAAGTCTTGGAACCCCAATGAGCCATTATTGACTGAGTCGAGATTAAGTGATAAATCGTGGCAGATTCGATACAACTCTTTAGATTGTTGAGTTAGAGGTGCTATTTTACTTTGCACTGACTATAACTAGCAGATCACGTTCATATTTACATTTAATCAGTGGATATACATGAAGAGGCACTGGCAAATAATCAGGGTCTACAGGATTCGTCTATATGAAGTGGGATTTATGATGGTTAAGCCTGACTTGGAATATACCTGTCTGTATTAAAAGGAGAATAAGGCAAAGTTTAATTCAGGAGAGAAAATGAGTGTGGTTAGTCTTGAACGACTCGACTTTTAGGCCATCGAACTAATTCTTCTAAGTCAGATTAAAAATAAGGCTGGTCACCACCACTACATACTGTTTTCTTTACGTCATTAACATAATAATGGTGTTGACGAAACTAACTGTAGTGGCAATTTATTAACATAAAGGAGAAATATCAGCTGACTCATGGTAGTGCTTTAGGGGGACTCCACTTAGTGAAGGCTTTATTCCAGACAGTGCTCCTCTGATTCAAACCGTCGATCAGCACTTTCATAGGAAGTTCTTCATCCAGCTTTGAACTGACCCCTAGGGATGGTGGTTCATGGTCTAGGTCAAAACCTGTCAGTGTTGTGACGTTGTGTTAAGGTACCCTGAACACTAGTTAATAAAGTTTTATCGGAGCCCTCCACCTACAGACGTGATCTTAGTCCAGTTAGCGTGTGTTGAGCTGAAGTTCTCATTAATAAGCTACCTACTAACTTTGCTTCATTCATAGATGTGGCTCAAAACCAGGGCCACTGTAAACTACACCACTGGGTACTTGATTGTGTGTCGACTTCACAGTACACCTGGCTACCTTGTGTGTGCCACTTTCATGTATTGCCTACGCACTGGGTTGAATACGTAAGTCGCTGTGGGTGTATACGATTATTCCCCCCCCCCACGCTTATGAGTAGTGACCAGATTATATGTGATACAGATATACCCTGTTAAGATTGATGTAAAATCTACATAAGTTATTGGCCACGTTTCTGTGAGAGAGATTATGTAGGGTCCAAATTCTCTTACCAAGATACTTAACAACGACACTTTGTTCCTTAGTTTCCGGATACTATTATGAAATACGTCCAGAGTACCTGAGTTAATACCTGCTCTATCTACATAGATCTTGAAAGCATTATTTTCTAAGACAGTGATTTAAGTAACTGAGGATCATGAGAATGACGTTTAGCAAGCTCTAAGTCCTCCGATTTCTCCGGATTCCATATAATTAGACTATGTGAACACTGGACGTCAGTGAATTTAATATTAACGTCTTTCGATGTTATCTCAGATGTTTCCTTCGAATTCAATACCAGAGCTTCCCTTGCTTGAATTTAGATTTTTGTGTGCATCCAGTGTAGTATAGCATCACGCCTTTCCCGCGAAGGCTGCCTTATGAACTCACATATCACTTCTTCATTTCTGTTCTCAGCCATAAGTATATAGCTTGAGAGTATTGTTTCATTATTTGTAGCCGATTCTGACTTACGATTTTCGCCTTTCACCGTGGGTAAGTTCACTATTGTTTTTTCTACGCGAATGATGCTGAGGGCTTGATGTATAAGTTGTTGCTATTGCAATTAAACAAAAGATGCTAAAATAAGTAGAGACATACACACCGATAACAGTCTGATATATAAATGCGTTTATACATTATGTTGTAGTATTTTAATGAATAGTTGATAATGAAAATTAATGTTTATATGTCAGTCTGCACACTCCATCATATTCACAGGATACCTGATTAAATTTAACATTGGTAATGTTCGGATGGATACTAGGAAATTAGAAATATAGTATAAGAAACTGAACTTAAGGCATACTTAGCGGTAAATAATTTCCTATAAAAATAGTTGCATAGGCTCTTATCATTGATTTTGGCCATGTTTGTTTAAGTGGACGGGACTAGTTGAAGGTGATTGGTCAAGCATCACCATCAGATCATAAAAAGATACGACGTGGAGTGCAATTCGTTTTGTAGTTGGCGAGCCTAGGCGTTGCTATCCCGTTAGCACTACACTCACGACCAGACATTAATTCTCTACCATCCCTAGCTGTTTTTTGATTTGTTCTTATTTATACGTGTAAGCTTAATCATTAGAAGCTACTTTAGTTATACGACGAACGTAACGTGGTCAAATACATAGTAAGCTTCACACACTGGCGAAATTCAAGTCTGGAAATTCCCAGCTGACTGCCGTTTTCTGATCACTGCCTACGCATGCTAATATATCTGGTATGTTTATTCGTTCTGCGTATTCAGAAATTGGTGATCTATTGCAACTAGAAACAAGATCTAATTTGGAGAGATCTTCTATGATTCCATTTGCAATAATCTAAAAACAACTTGAGAAAAACATTGAAAAAGTTATTTGACGCTCGCAAAAAAGGTGCGAAATCGATTTTTTTACAAGAAAATCGCTGATATGAATTTCTAAGACTGCCGAATAGTTTGATATTTTGAGTTGTTTGAACGTGCCAGACATTCTTGGGATTTTTCAGCGAACTTTTAAATGCCTATTGAGGCGGCTATTTGATTTCCTTTGTGGGTGCATTATGCAATCCATCGGCTGGCACCCGTGTTTTATTTTTCATTTATGCGTAATCACACTTAAATTATTCATCAGAAGACCGTTGTTCGAGTCTTTTATCACTTCATATTTATTATATGTCTCTTTTGGAGGGTGGCGATATCAACGTGTTTTCTTTTTAACTATCCTAAGAGACCTAATGTAAGTTGTTCTGTTCAAAGTAATTGATCATGTCATTATCCGTGATTAAATAGTATTCGCAGTTAAGGGTAAAGTTTCAAGAGCTTACAGCTTGTTAATTGTGTATTTGAGTGCTGTGCATGTATATGTGAAACGAAAGTTTCACATAAATAAATTTACTCATGGTATATTACCTGAAGGCTGTAACGACAGTAATAAATTCATCGTTTACCCGATAAATGCCATGGTCTTTGTTACCTTTTAAAACTTTTACCTTCGCATTTTAAATCTGGGGACCTTTATGTGACACATCAAATCCACTGTAATATACTTATCTGTTTGGACGGTGGAACTAAACTTTGTTGGTAACTTTAAAACGCTTTCCAGCCAAAAGAAAACACTTTTGAGGCAAATTATTATATTCTATGGAAAATCGCTGGAAAACCAGAAGAGAGTATAGAAGATACAGTATTTTAACCTACTTAATAAATTTACTAAGTTTAGGAATCGGTTCATTCATTTGGGGACCATAATGTATCCTGCATAAGTACTTATTTATATGGTTTCCGAATCATATTATTTCTGGAATCTTGATAAAATCTTAAGAACTCTTTTATATAGGTGCAAATTGCCTCCATATTTTGCGTTTTCACCGCGGTGATTGATTGGTCTCGAACACTAATCACCCCAATCTATAAAAAGAACAGAAGTCCTTGTGTGACAGTTCCTGAGGAATCAGTTTAACGAATATAGTGTCTAAAATATTGGCTTCAATAATACTTAGACGTCTAACTAAAGCTCATGAAGAGCAAACTCGAGAAAATCAAGGTGGTTTCAGACATGCAGGTGGTTGTATAACCAAATATTCACACTTCAGCAGGTTCTGGAACATAGGCACACTCAGACGCCCATCAATAGCTGTATTCCTTGACCTTAAGGCCGCGTTTGACTCTATCGACCGTAAGGTTATGTGGCAATGTCTATCATTGAAAAGAGTACCGGAGAAGTACATTAACCTTATACAAGCTCTCTACTCGAACTCCACATGTCGTATTAAAGCTTATGGCGTATTGTCGTCGAAATTCATCACTTCTAGTGGTGTTCGTCAAGGTTGTTCGCTTTCCCTATTTTTATTTAATTTTATCACTGACATACTTTTAGAGTTAACATTGTCATCGTCTGATTTCTCTGGGGTTGACCTCCTTCCAGGAGACTTAGAATATGCAGTTGATATAGTTCTATTGGGTGAAGATGTTGATAAAATGCAGAATCTTTTAATAACCTTAAACACAAATGTAGGCATGTTTGGGATGCAATTCTCCCCATCCAAATGCAAAATGCTGCTTTAGAACTGGCTTAATTCGGCACCAGAGTTAGTGATAGAGAGCGAAGCTATTGAATGTGTTATCCGCTTTACTTATCTTAAGAGCCTCATCAGTTCTGACAGTCTGGTGTCCGATGAAATCTCGGCTCGTATACATAAGACCCGATTAGCTTTTGCTAATTTGCGTCACTTGTGGCGTTGGCGAGACACTCGTCTACCGACCAAAGGACGCGTTTACTGCACATTAGTTCTATGCATTTTACTTTATGGACGTGAAACGGCCACTAAAGATAGAGGCTTCTAGTACTTAATCATAGACGTCTCCGAAGCATTGTTGGCGTTTGCTGGGACCACCGAGTAAGCAATGCGTGGGTTATGAATAGAGTACTTGGTAAATATGGTAAATCGATTGATGACGTAGTGAATTTTCACCAGATGAGGTGGTTAGGACATGTGTTACGAATGCCTGACCACCGTCTACCTCGACGAGCAGTGTTGTCTGTTGTGGGAGCAGGCTGGAAAAAAGCTAGGGGTGGCCAAACGAAAATTTGGCACCAATCCATGAAGTCATTGACAATTGGGCCGAGGCACGTTAACAGATGCAAACTACCTGGTTGGGACCCATTCGATGATTGTAACAAATGGTTGGAGACTTTAGGTGATATGGCTCAAAATCGTTGGTAATGGTGCAGGTGCATCCACTCCTTGTCTTCCTCCAAATTCTAGTTTTTGAGCTTTTCACAATTTTGTCTTTACTGAATCACTTTTTTTTGTTTCAAATCTCATCTCTGATCTCTATACCTTTCCATTAGTACTTACTCTGTTACTACCTCCCCTACTCTGGGATTCGGTCCGACAATTTAATCTCTATCTGCTAATTGGGGCATGGCAACTTGAACTGACGTACGCATGTACCAAGTTCTACGTTGTAACCGACTGATTGACTGTAGTGATTGGGTCCACGAAAGATATTTCTTGGACGGCCGCACAATGTTTGTAACCAAGTCCCCTTTAGAGGCCAGCAACGTTTCCAGTTATCTGTACTTATAGTTGTTCCAAGAAGAACATGCCGTCGAATAATTAAGATTAGTGTTATCGCCTTTCTGTTTAGGATATATGGGAAACATTCCCTACCAAAAGTTACATTGAAAATACCAAAAATCTAAAACTAAAATTTAAGTGATTAGCACTTACTATTCGTCTTCATGCTTCTCCCCCTATTAAAATTTTTTTACCTTATGGCTTTTCTATAAATTTAACTATTTCACTGATGCTTCCTAACGACAATTTTAGTTTCGACAACATTTTTGAGCATATATCTCGGCAATCAGTGGTACCATTGCACTCATGATACTTCGCTTACTTATACAAGTGTCGATGCCCATGGCAGGAGGTAGCCTTATCTTCCATAAAACAACCAGAATAGACGCTTTCCTGCAGTTCTAGTCTACAGGCACTGAATTAAGTTCCCTTTCTGACAGATTTTTTATGCTGACGGTCATTAAAACGGAGAATAACTCTATCATGAGTGTCTCCTGATCATACTGAATATCGTATTCAGTCTACAAACACAGTTAAACGTTGTACGAATCAATTTAAGAGCTTGTAGATTACTAATAAAAACGTCATCATTTCCTTGAAATCGGAACAGTTACTTTCATTGGTTTCCTCAAGTTCCTCAGCAAAGATTATTTCCGCCGTTTAGACATTAGTTTAGGAAAGTTGTGTAACTGTTTCTCAGTGTTTAACACTGAATATGCAATATGCGCTTATTAGCTTAAATTGCTGCATTGTACGTTATTTGCTTTGTAGTGGACTGAAATGCTTTATCATGGTTCGGCTAAATATTCTTTGGCTGCAATGGACAAGAAGAACTTTTGCAGACATGTTTAAATCTACTGTTAAAAAACGAGGATCTGAGAAGGTTGCCATTTATTTTGAAAATCAAGTATGGACCTTTGGCCAGCTGGACGCCTATTCGAATAAGGTAGCAAATTATCTGGTGAAATGTGGTTTTAAGCGAGGTGATATATTACTTTTATTTATGAATTCCTGTCCGGCATACATTGGAATATGGTTAGGTGCAGCTAAAGTAAGTCATTAGTCTCTATTTCATGCCCTAGAAGTTATTTCTGTGGTATTATGTTATGTGCTGACGGAACTTGGTCGTCTCATGCATATTTGTGTACATTTGAGTTTACCGTAGTGCTCTTTAACCACCTCACTTATCTTAGAAGTCTTATTAGCACTGGTAGGTCGGTATCTGACAAAACCTTAGCACAGATCAGAAAGTCCACTTGGTTTAATCCGATCTGCGTCACTCATGTCGTAGGCAAAATCTCCATCTCAACGAAGCGATGAGTATATTGTATTACTTTTAACCTACGGGTGGGGAACATACTCCTTTAAAATAAAAGACACATAATCTTCATGCCTCTGATTATAGCTGTCTCTAAAACATCGCTCACACTTTTTGGAATGACTGAGTAAGCATATTGATGTTAGACACAGAGTACTAAGATAAATTGGCTACTTAGTCGACCTAATTGTAAACCTTAATCAATTGACGTGGTTTAGACATGTATTATGTCTATCCAATCGTCACCTACCTTGATGCACTAATGCTAGAGGAGGATGTAAGAAAGCTAGGAGTGACCAAACCGAAACGTGACATGGATTTATGAGGTGATTGTCTGTTGATCTGAGCCGTAGTGGTAGATCCAGACTACTTGATTGGGGCCTACGCAACTATGTTCACCGATGGTTGGAGATGCAAGGTGATATAGCACAGAATCGGTCACAGTGATGTGTGTATTCACTCGTTATGTTCTTATTGGTTTTGAGTTCCATTATTGTTTCATATGCATACCTTTTGCTTCACTGCTTCCTGTTGAGTTATATTGTGATGTTAATTTTGTCACTTTGTTCTGGTTGTGTCAATGTGGTATGGTAATTCGGACCCTCAACACATATTTAGACTGTACAGTGTTAACGTCATCATTGTATGTGTTTTGAAAAACACTAATCTGTTGTGATATTTCAGATATCTGAAAACCTTTGTTATTCAATTTCTATTTTCGAACAGATTGATATATAAAAAAAGACAAGTTTGGTTGTACAACATTATTAAGTCATATCGTCGGAAAGTTTTCTTCTCTAGATCGCCTTTATTTCTTCCATACCGGTTATTATTTCGCAATCAACTGTGCTTTAGATTTGCCGATATAATAATGAACTGCTGAATCTCTCTGATAGAGGCATTATCGTTCAGTGATATGTTCACTGAATATACATGACGAATACATTTCTTTTGTAATATCAACTTATTACAGTGCAGGGACAATCGGTAACTTAGGGTATATGAAATTCACCCGTCACATTCAAGCGTTCTAGATTTTGGTTTTTGACTGTGATACTTCCGTTCGGCGTATCACGTTCGGGCACGCTAAAAAGCGATCATCTAACCATGTTGCTAATGCAGGCAGTATCATTTCATTTTACTCAACTTTTTGAGAATATCTGTTGATCAAAAGTATGTGTCTTACCTAAGGCAATACTGCTGTTTGTCTGTCAATTGGCTGACCATAATGAAAAAGTATGCTTAAGACTTAAATAATAGAAACCCTGGATTTAGGCTGGTTATACATAGTTTGGAAAGGATAAAGTTCGAAAATATCTTTACATTTTTATAACCTTATTAAAAAGATATATTCGTGAAAAATTACTTTAATTAGGGTTGTCAATATCTTTTAATCATTGATACACCAGTCCTCTCATTGTTTGAAATTAGTACCGTAAACTAATCACCGGTGAGAATCATTAGGATCCGTGATTTTTAACAGTTACGTGCATGTGAGAACTCCTTTTTTACGGTTAATTGACTTACATCAGCAAACGTTTATTTGTCTTCTTTGTATCTAACAGGATTGGTGTTGCAACTGGTCTGATAAATACTAATCTTTGTAAAGGATCACTTATTAACAGCATTAAAGCACTAAATGTTCGTGGGATAGTTGTGGGATCTTTATTGAAAGACACCTTTGAAACAGTCAATAAAAATGGGGATTTATTGTTAGAAAAGATTTGGTTAGTTGATGAGAAAAACAGTTCGTCAGAAACTGCCTATTCAGATTCAACCTCTTCCACATGTAGTTGGAATATTGCGCTTACACAAGTCCCACACTTTGCTCCTGTCTCACTCCCACGAATTAATAATTCCCGTGAACACTTAATCTATGTTTTTACCAGTGGTACAACTGGTTTGCCTAAAGTAAGTAAGAGTCAACATTTTTATCATCGCTTCCTTTTTTATTTAATTCTTCGTGCAGAGTAATTGTATGACTTCAAACATGTGAGCTAAGTTTTAGACCTAGCTTTCGATTACTAAAGCATACTTACTGGTGTTCAATTGTAGTTACATTTCGTAGAATTCCCTTCTCTTTATAAATGTAATTAAACCAAGAATAAGTCGTAGGAGAATAATATGGATTATTTTTCTTGTGTATTCTCCTCAACTGCTTATAACCTAGAAGCACTTATTAGCCATTAAAAGCAAAGTTAACAAACTATCTAACAGGGAAATCTTACATTTAGGGTTAAGGCAGATATTAATGAGTGAAAAGACATTATTTATAGAGTGATTAAACAGTCATTCATATGATTGTGTATTTCTAAGTTTATTATATGGCTCATATATAGAAAGCTCAATTTATCAATTTGTGTCACTTGTGGCGCAGGCGAGACACTCGTCTACCGACCAAAGGACGCATTTACTGCTCAGCAGTTTTATCTGTTTTACTTTATGGATGTGAAACATGGCCATTAAAGATAGAGGCTTCTAGTACTTAATCACAGACGTCTCCGAAGCATTGCTGGAGTTTGCTGGGACCACCGAGTAAGCAGTGTGTGGGTTAGGAAAAGAGTACTTGGTAAATATGGTAAATCGGTTTATAAAATAGTAAATCTTCATCAGCTTAGGTGGTTAGAGCACGTATTACGTATCTCAAACCACTGCCTACCTCAACGAGCAACCCTGTCTAATGTAGGTATAGGCTGAAAGGAAGCTAGGGGTGGCCAAACTAAAACATGACACCAGTCTATGAAGTCATTGACAATCGAATTGAGACATCTTAATAGGTGCGGACTTCCTGATTGGGGTCCATGTGGTGATCATAACCAGTTGCTCAATACTTTGGGGGGACATGGCTCATAATCGTCCTCAATGGCGCAGGTGCATTTTGTTTATTGTAGTATATTTTCTTAAATCTTATCTTCAATCTCTAACTCTCTAAACTAATATTAACTCTGGGATTCGGTCCGACAATTTAATCTGTATCTGCTAATTGGGGCATGGCAACTTGAACTAATGTATCCACGTACCAAGTTCTGCATTGTAACTGACTGACTGATATGAAGTCCCTTAAAGGAAAAACAGCGACTCTAAAGCCTATTACTGTTATGACGTGAGAAATTGGGTGATTGGATTGGATGGCCGAGTGTAAATGACTTGTGCCTAGTAGGTTATAGCGCGTCTGCCCTCTGCCCACTTAGTCCCAAGCCGAAATGAGAAGAATGCGATCGAATAAGTCAGCCAGACAGAATCATATTATATTTCATGCATTCTTTTATATATACACAAATTCAGACCACATAACAAACCAATTAGAAAATTAACATTAATACAAAACGAGAGGAATAGTGGTAGTGAATAAGCACAACATGTACACAACTAATTAACTGTAGTCCATAATAAGAAACAGTTTATTAACAGCGATTATGCTAAACGGGAGGACAGGGCAAGCGGAGCGTAACAATAATAGAAACAAAATGTTTACATTATAGAAAGTTCAAATAAATGAGATAATGTTCGCGAACACACTTCTGAAAGTTTGTTACGCTTCTTTCTATTCCGGCATAACAATTACGTAACATAGTTTTCTATGACCTAAATTGTCAACTTCTTGTCTTTCTTACTTATTTGAACTTTACTCATCTAGGTAATCTTTCCTGTATTTAGCACACTAAGATTTATTTTTAAAATTGTTTCTCTGTGCACTTCTAAGTTTTCTCTGCTAGAAATTTTACGTGGTTAGTGGAAGGTGATCTGGTGGTAGTTTACAGGAAACGCTGGAGCATAAGTTTCCCCAAAGATTACAGGTACACCTTGCTGACGAGTACCAAACAGCACGAAATTTTGATCCAACGACCTACAACCTACCTTCCTTCTCTAAATAGTGCCAGTGATGTCAACTCACTTTGACCAGTGGCCACATTACAATTAGATCGATATAATTCGCTCAACCACTACAAAGGACTTGATGAATATCGGAATTAGGCTACTACATAGTCTATCAATCAATGAATATGATTAATGATATGTTTTTGTTGGAGCGCGTAGGTGCTTAAGGTTTATTATGGTTCACAAGGCATATTTAGCTAACAGATCTAGGGTGTTCCAATTATATTTAGATCGCTGCGACGCTTGGTACAATTACTATGACTGTTTACCCCTGAAAATCGTTATTCAGACTGAATACCTCGGCTTCATTTCCTCCCCAACTCAGAGATACTTTAATAGACGAAACTCGTAGGGAGATTGTGTCGTGAAAAAAATGTGTACGATACGAACGAACAACAGTTATATGAGTGTATTCATTTTTACATCAGTCAGTCTACAGTAATTGTTAGTTAAGTGAAATCAACACAAATGATTATTCTACAAAAATAAGTGCGACATTATATTGAATTAACTTAATATCATGAAAGTATACAAATGAAGCTTACAAGAATCAATACAAGTTTTTTTTTCTCTTTTGATTTTCTAAATAGTTTTATTTTTGAGAATTTAGAATCCTCAACAGTCAACTTGTATATAATCAACTGTATAAATTATTTTCTAATTCTTACAAAATCATCGCATTCTTATTAAACTACATATGTTAGCCTCATGTTAGTAAAGATTTTTCTAATGTAAAATACGTACACTTGTTTTAATTTAATATTATTACATTATTAAAATTATGCTATTAATGTCACATTGTCATTTTTAGGTTGGAAACACCTTGTTTGAATCTATGGGAATTTGTACTGTTTTCTTACGTCTGTTTTTCATCATAATGTAGCTGTGTTAACTTTTTGTCTTCTCTTAGATCCTGAGCTTTAAAATTACTTTTTATTTTTCTACTAGTTCTTCCATTATATTTATGTCTAATCTTCTTCACTATTCATCTTCTTGTATTGATGTGATGCGTCTAGTTAAACCGACGCACAAATATGCCTGTTTTTACGTTGTTTATGACTCCTTGATCTAAACTTAGCGCTATCATTTCAGCAGTTCTATAATGGTGTGTTATTAAATAGGGAACTAAAGAAGGGGTTACTTCTGAAAGGTATTTACTTAGTTGCAAGTCTACAACTAATAGCAAAAGAGATAGAGAATTCACTGATGACACAACATTAAGAAATTGTTTATGTTTATAGTGTCAACTTAAAATTAAATCTGGACTTTCACAGTATTTACATTTTATAGTAACAATGTCGCATTTAAGTAATTCAGTCAAGCTCAGTTGTTCGTTTTTCAAAGACATACGTTTCTAACAATTATCTATTTTGTGGATTGAAACAAACTTAAAAGTTGGTCTCACATGTTAGTGATCTCAATCTAGGGAACTCAGTCCAATTTTTCAACCACTTTATTTTCATGTTTTCCTCTTCTACTAATCCATATAGGCTGCCATCATAACAAAACTACGATATGCTTTAATGGTTACTGGTACCAAATACTCATTTGGTATTAGGCAGTCCGATATTATCTATAATCCCCTACCGTTGTATCATACAGCTGGTGGAATATGTGGAGTTGGACAAATGCTTTTAAATGGTAATACAATTGTAATAAGATCGAAATTTTCTGCATCACAGTTTTGGTCAGATTGTGTGAAGTATAATTGTACGGTGAGTTATTATTATTGATGTTTTTTGTTTGTCTCAAAATATTATTTTTATTCACAAAATCGTAAATTGCAATATTCCGTGACTTATTCTCTTAAATGGTCATTGTATTTATGAATCGATTGTTGCTCAATACAGCTTTATCTTGACATTTGCGACTACAACATCGATATATTGTACTGTAGGTAGTAAAGACTGACTATCGATAACAATATGGTTATTTAATCTGATACAATACTTTAACGTCATTTCACCTGTATTTAACAGCTCACGCAGCATATATAAGAGGCTTGTCTTTATAGAAAAGCTTCCTAATGTCAAGAAAAAAATAGTCATAGAAACCAATTCTATTTACATGACTTTTGTGACTTATGTTCAAGCAGCCATTTTGTAAGAGCAAAAATAAATGTATTTATTACCGTTTTCTAATCACAGGATGAAACAGTACGGAAAGATAATTTATTAAATAATTTTAAGTAACATCGACATGTATTGCTATTTAGGGGAAAAAGTTAAGTTCATTAGTTCAGCTTCTTTCTTACCAACAGAAACCAGTTTTGTGAATCGAAAGTAATTAAAAAGTGGCTACAAGCCGTTTTCTGAGTTGCTGTTCACTCACAAATCGTAGGAAAGATTCGGAGTTTAGGTAGGTAGTCTTTCTAAAAACTGCATTTTCCTAGGTGAATGGTTTGATTATCTAGCTTTCATCGTCATTCTAAACTTTTGATAAAAGTGAGCTATACTGGTCCTTCCTAAGGTGACTAACAAGATGTTCTGTCGACCTTGGGTTTGATGGGTTGTTCTTGGCATTAACCATTTGTTGCATATTTATTTTGATTCCCCACCCTCGACATGGATTGTAGCATCTTATCTGTTCAGTACTTTTCTGATTGGTTGGTAAATTGGAGCTGTCTCAGTATATTTACTGACTGCTGATTGACTTGAATAAGAAGCTTTTGAAAATTCTCCTGTATTCATTGTGATTTTTTATCCAAAATTACAACGTTTTTTCATTCAAATGTTTGTCTGTAGTTGTTCGCTTGCTATATTGTGGAGTTTGACGGCTAATTAATTTTCATGTAGATGATAAGATTAAGGTCGACTACTTTGCCCGATGTAATTTTTTCACAATTAGAGCAGTTTATCTTGAAGATTATTTTTGACTTGTCTTTTGACCTGTTTGGAATCACTTGATATAATTTCGTTGGCTTTTGATCGATGTTTCTTTCGAATGGCCTTAGCAATCTGGTTACAATTTTTAATATATCCTTCATATTTGATGGAATGGTCCGTTTGTTGGTTTTCAAGTTTTATTTTTTTGTTTGTTAACTATTCTAAGAGATATTTTTTGACGAAGTTGTGTAGATATCCACTTTTTTAAAAGTCAGTTATTAGGTATTTTTCTCAATTATTCCAACTTAGTGGTTGTGATACAAGTGTTTTTGTCCTTTGAAATAGAGTTTGTATGTAGTTGATTTTGTGAATGGTTTGACTGTTGCTGTTACAATTTATAAGCTATTGGTTCTGTTGATTAGCACGTCTAAAAATGATAGTACATTATTTTATTCCTTTTCACTCACTCATTCATTAGATATCTTATTTGTTGAAGTTCTAAAAATTTGTTACAATTGATTATGTTCTGAATGAATAGACTATGTAGTTTTTCCATATTTAGATGCAACAGTAACTTTTTCTGGCTTATTGCTGAGTGATCATTCAACTTTCAATCGCAAAATTGTAAGTTCAAATCTTCACCGTGATTGATTTATACTGATTAGTCAAATGTCAGTGCTACTTTACATAAAGCAAATGCAGTTTACAAAGCTGTTAGCACGAAACGAGCCTGATTAAAGCATGCTCAAACATGCTCAGGAAGCTGTGTTGTGATTGGTCCATTCTTAGCCAACCAGAGCCAACGAACAATCGGGAAGTTTCTGTAATACTCTATATCGATGTTTATATAAACTCTAGTGTAATTATTTGCTTTTGCCATTTGCCTATTGCTGTTAGTTTCTCAAAACCTCTTGCTACCTGCTCTATACTTGTTCTGATTTGGAATCAAGTCGCTGTAGTTGTTGGACCGTAGAATACTAAGCGGGATTAATACATAATATTACCGGGACTAATAGAGATAACAAAACTTAACAAAAGTATTATGTGAAACTGTGTATTTTTTCGCAAACATTCTGTGTTATTTCATTTCAATGTTCTTTGCTCCTCAATCTTGTAAGAATAGCTTTTTCAATAGAAGTTATTCATGAGAAGAGAATTGTTGAAAATAGTTGAGAATGATTGACTTTTGTTTGTATCACACGTATCACAGGAAATACTTTAATAATTAATACCTTTGACTGCCTTACCGAAAATCTTTGTTTGACATCGTTGTATATGGTTGCGTTGGCATTAAAAGCGGCATATTACATAAAACAGTTGTACAGTTTAGTTTAGAGTTGTTTTTGTTTTTATACTGGGATAAAATAGTCACAGTGTATGTGAAAATATTACTGAATGAAAACAATCAACACACTCCAGTTATTTTAGTGGACTATTTTGTTCTTTATTCATTCCCTTTCATAGATTACTATTCTGAAAAGACCTCATTCACTTAACTACTCTTATGTCTATGATATGCTGGTGACATCAATAACCCATTTAATCACGTCTGTTCTTTCACTTTTCTATCTGGTTGATCTTGTCAGAAGGATTCTAAATAAAATGTTGTTATTTTTTTCGATCGAATAATTTGCTTATCCTTAGTATTGGCGGTGCGTAGAGTGTAAACGTTTTGGATAATATCTATACACGATGTTTTAATTGTATACAAGCACAATCGCTGGGTTGAATATTCTGTGACTATGGTCTTACTATTATCAACGACTTGATAACAAAAAAGTAATTACGAATGAGCCGATATTCATCTTAATGCTCGTTATTTAGCATTGTCTGTTGTTCTACACAATCAAATGATAATTTTATATTCTATATATTTATTTCGTTCATTCGGTGAGATATCTATTGATATATATGTTTGAAAGGAATGTTTACAGAGAATGTAAACAATCACTTATAGGGTATAAGGAAATATAAACATGGAGAAATTCATATGTAGTATCATCCTAGTAATTTTTATAAAGCGGTGGTTTAATTAGAGAACTTTCAACTGATAGGTTGCGAGTTCAGAACTACTCTCCACTCTGGTTTAAAGAACTGAGTTTTTTCACTAACTTAACTAAGCAGAGGAATGAAGCTTAGTTCATGAGTAAATCAATCAGTATTGATGATTGAATATACGTTATCGCATACAGATATGGAGCAGTAACTTATTGGTCGCAAGTTTGAATCCACCTCTACTTACTTCATTGTGGCACCCTAGCGTGCGGATCTAGACTTTAATCTTGGTTAAAGTACATAGCTACTATACTGGTTCTCGTTTAATAAGGTATTTTTTGTATTCCGGAGAAGTGTGCGGGGCGACGTGAGTAAGGGATCTGAAAGAAAAGAGTAGGATATTTCAGTAAGCACATAAAAGGTGCGTTTACATTTTTTTTCCGTATAAATGTTCTTTTCCAGCTCTATCCAGCTTCATTTAATGTAAATTACTCGCCAAGTACAAATTTATGTACTTCGAAATGCACCATGAGTATGGGGTGGTGATACTACCGTATTCAGAAACTAAAGTAGATGGGGTGCTTCATTTAGGGGTGAAGTAGCTGAAAACAAGATTGGATTAATAGTACTACTACTAGTAGACTTGACCTTGAAGAGTAATCACAGATCCAAAGGGACAATTGTTGGTCTCACATAACCTTATTGGAAGTAAATTTCGACATTTTAACTTCGTACTTTACAGTCTTTATCTGTAGTGATGGGAATTTGTAGGACAAGACAAGACATTCTATTTTTAGAGCTGGCGTTTTCTAACTTCTTTCATCCACTATACAAAGTTAGTGTCTCTTCAGATTCTTGTTGTGTGAGGGAGAATACCTTAGTAGCCGTCACGTTTATATACAGTTGGCAGTACAGTTTCATCAATAGATATTACGTTTTGAGGAGTAATTTGTGTTTTATACAAATTCTTGTTTCCTTAAAATATTCGTTTTCTTATAACATTATTGCTGTTATATATTTTGGTTTTCATCTCACTCACATTGTATTGTTACTACAGTTAGAAACAGAATGATCATTGGGCTGAATATTTTGTACTACAGTTTGTTTGTATTCACTTACTGGACTGGTTAGTTGTTCTGGTTTTTTACTATCTCTCCGGTTAATTGTTTTCGTAAAGAAAGTTTACAATTGAATCGAACTGTCGTTATAGCCGTATCTTCCTTTATCTGCTATCCTTTGTATTGTAGTAGACTATTGTCGTGTAACTAGATTAGGGTATATTATTGTTACTGTTATTAATGCTATTAATATCACTATTGCTAATAGAATAACCAATTTTTTTATTTTACACAAACAACTACGTTTTTAAAAATAGCCAATACGTTTGATGTATCTATTAGTATTTATAATAAATCAATTGTAGGTAATTGACTATGCTTCAGATTTTGACTTTAATTTGGCATGAACAAGATATGTTATTGTAACCTTTCATTGTATTCTTGTCTCTAAATTGTTGTTGTTTTGTTACTTGTTTTTTCAGTTCATTATGTCACTTACAAATGGAAGCATAATAAATTGATCCTAAGAATGTATGTATATATGCATTTAACCTCTATAAGCTTTGTTTATTAAAGAAGTAATACTTACGCTGTTATTTAACAAATGTTATAAAACATCATCGGATTTCACAGTCTACTCTATAAACAAATCTAACCGTCTTATGCCTAACCACCGCCTACTTCGACGACGTAAGCTATCTGAAGTATAGAAGAGGTTAGAAGAACATCAGAAGTTACCTGACTAAAACGTTGCACTAGTCTATATTATTCACTAACAGTTAATCTGTTCTATGTTGTCAAGTGCAGACAATCTATAGTTGGATGACCTAGTATGTTTGAAGTAACATAGCTCATAATCGATTGTAATGATTTAAATGCATCCTCTCTATCTTTCCTTGAATTCTGAGTTTCGAAATTGTTTTATACTTTTTGTTCTTTTTGAATCATCTCTATCTGCTGATCGTCTTAATACTGTCAGTAACACTACTATTATAACTTTGGCGACTTTGGTATAAATCTTATCGTACTTATGTGATGTGATAACTTTGATCGATGCATATATAGGCCAGGTTCATGTTGCTTTTGGCTAGACCGATCGACCTTAACTTTCTTGTCATACTGCATAATAAATTGATTATTAAATGTGATAGGCTATTAGTAAACTCTCTCTTCAAATTGGTTTACTTCAATGTTATTTGTTTTGCGTTTTCGTGAGTAATATTTTTGTAAAACATGGAACATCGAAATGTTTCGTTCATTCTGTATTTAAATATTGTGTATTGAACAGGAATTAATATTAGGTTCACCATAGAATGACTGAGTAAGCATATTGATATTAGACACAGAGTACTAAGATAAATTGGCTACTTAGTCGACCTAATTGTAAACCTTAATCAATTGACGTGGTTTAGGACATGTATTATGTCTATCCAATCGTCACCTACCTTGATGCACTAATGCTAGAGGAGGATGTAAGAAAGCTAGGAGTGACCAAACCGAAACGTGACATGGATTTATGAAGTGATTGTCTGTTGATCTGAGCCGTAGTGGTAGATCCAGACTACTTGATTGGGGCCTACGCAACTATGTTCACCGATGGTTGGAGATGCAAGGTGATATCGCACAGAATCGGTCACAGTGGTGTGTGTATTCACTCGTTATCTCTTTATTGGTTTTGAGTTCCATTATTGTTTCATATGCATACGTTTTGCTTCACTGCTTCCTGTTGAGTTATGTGGTGATGTTAATTTTGTCACTTTGTTCTGGTTGTGTCAATGTGATATTGTAAATCGGACCTCAACACATATGTTTCAGGCTCTACGTCGTTCATGACTGACTGAGTGTGTGAAATTAACTTTTAAACACTTTATTTTTTCAGTTTATACTGTAACAATATTGACAACTAATATGTAGCATTTCATTTCCCTTTTTTCACTAAGTTATGACAATTTAAGCTTATAGTTTATTTTAAGGATTAGTTTTCTCGAGTTCTCATAGCTAGATGGTTTAGTTGAAGAGCTTTCATTGTCTTTTTGAATAACATCATCAGTGCTTACTTCATGTACGTGTGAGCTTTCGAGTTATTTTACATATGTTTGATCAGTTTGTCCTGATGGCCTTGTTTATGATTGTTTATATTCGTAAGTTTCTGTGTTTACATTTTTCCTTTTATCTTTGTTGACAATTGTTTCGTTTGTTTAATTTCTGGTTGTATGATTAATGGTTATTTTTGTAGTAGATTGGCAGATTTGATGTATGTCGGTATCCCGAATTAATTGCTAACATCTGAACGTCATACTTCTAATGATTCCGGCATACTTTGTTTACTCCTGTACTATTTACAAATTTCTGTACTCAACTTTGAATCAAACTTTATTTGTGTTAAAGCTTATGATACTACCTGGACGTCCAAATTGATGGAAGTGGAATAGGGATCCCAACCCACGACCCACCACCAGTGCTTTAATTTCTAAGCTACCGGTCCCAATTGGCATTTTTAGAATTCTATTAATTAAAGATTTTGAAACAAACGTTTGTAAATATTGTATAACTTTTCATCTTTTTTCATAGAGCATATAGGTTCCTAAAACAGTACCGCCATCATTTCTTCTGTGCCCCTAAGTTGGCATTTTTAAAATGTTAAAAAGCTGCGGTTCATAAATTTAATGTATTCGATAGTCAACTTATATTGTTTTGAAAATCGATTTTGTTATATTTCACCTCTTAACTTGAGTTTCTAAACTTTTAAGCTTCATGATTCACTGAAATATATGGAAAGTAAGTAATAGTGGTTGTATCAGTATCTTCGATTATCCTTATCTGTCAGTTCACTGTTATCCATTCCGTCCATAACCGTCATACTTAACACTCAATAATTGATCTCGTGTATGCTGGTTTCAAATTTATTTGTTCGTAATAGATAAATAAATTTATATAATGCCACTTCACTGCTGTTATTGCCTAATTAATTATTTTTTTAAAAAGGTGTGATCGTAACACTTAGAAGCAAATTGAAATTACTTTTTTCTAAATTTTAGGTTGCTCAGTACATTGGTGAGATATGTCGTTATCTTTTATCTCAACCTGTAAGACCAACAGATAAACAACATCATGTTCGACTTGCGTTTGGCAATGGTTTACGGCCACAGATATGGAAAACATTTCAAGAACGTTTCAATGTGAAACAGATTGGTGAATTTTATGGCGCAACTGAGTCAAATGCTAATATTGCCAATATGGATAATAAAGTCAGTACTCGCAAGTAATTTTTAACACTTACGACACTCAAGTATGTATATTTTCCATTCAGCTTATTTGTTTAGAAGTGACCACTAGTGGTAGCGAATGATAGTCTCCACTTGATTGCAGGTCGAACAAAATGAAAGATGAACTCTATAGAAAGCTCTTCGAACTCCATGTAGTTAAATACAGATTTAGTACTCGTAGTATGTAATTTTAATGCGTAAGTGGGTAGCTAAAACCAGACTATAGCATCGTTGAGTCTTTCGGTGTTCCAATCTCAAAGAACAGATAATGGTGACTGTCTGCTCCAACTATTTTCAGACAACCGGTTATTCCTAGCAAGCATGAAATTTAAACATTAGGAGCTATTTCATCTTACATGACGACCCCCTTGCATTTACCCAACAAAGGATTCAAATAAACCATATCACCATCAGTCACCGTTGGAGAGGCACAAGCGATGACTGCAGGTATCACTAGGGTGTGTTTAGATTCTGATCATGCTCTAGTACGAGCAAGCATTATCTGGCATCTTTGTGGATGCAGATAAACTGTAACAGGAAGAGCTATTAGAATTCATTCCAGCAATGCAAAAGCCAAGAGTCAGTTCCAGGAACAACTAAACGTTCATTTAGTAATTTATGAGAACTAGACAGGATATCGGAACAGCTATAGAATCATCAATAACATCTTTCAGAGAATTGAGCCAATCGGTTCAAAAGAATCAGTGGATTCCAGAAACGTCTATTGAATTGATAGACTCTTGTAAATTTATCTTGTCATGCTGAGAACACAATGAGAAGCGAAGGCACATGAGATATAGACTGGTAAATATTCTACGCAACGATCGTGAGCAGTGAAATGAAAAGAGATGGAAAGGGCATCGGTGATAGGTAACATCTGACAAACTTTCAGACTAATAAGCGAAACAAGGCAAGTGTTGGTGAGACATTCTCTGAAGAATAAACATTTAACTGCTTCCAACCTGGACGTTTAGAAAGATGAATGGACACTTCAAAGATCAATTTAATTGACCTTCAGCTACTTCGCAACTACTTCATATCTCGAAACTGCCTGAAGGGAGTATCGACGTAGCACTTCTCCCGATTTCTACCATAGTTGAAAAAACCATTTAGAATTGAATCTATTTCTTGTCTGTATTTATTTCACTTCATTTATTAACTGTAATGCTCAGTCATATGATATATTTTGGTGGATTTAACTTTAGTTGTTTATGAATTGATTGATATTCATTATTTACATGGTGATATTGTTAATTTACTTCGATATGTTGAGCGAAAATATTATCATTTATTGGAATTTCGATCTTGTGCATATCACAACCCTATTTATATGTTGTAATAAAGTACTGTGAATTTATTAGTAGTTAAATTAATAGACTATTTATCCGAGTTTAACGTTTTTTGTTTGATTTGTTGTCCCTTCTCTTCGTCTATTTTTAGTGTGGTGCAGTTGGTTATGTTTCAAAAATAATTGACGGTATTTATCCGTGTTATATTATTAAAATTGATTTAAACACTGAAGAACCTGTTCGAGATCCAGACACTGGATTATGCATAATATGTCAACCAAATGAACCTGGTCATTTAGTAGCACGTATTAACTCATATGATCCATTTCGAATGTTTGATGGCTATGTCAATTCAGAGGCTTCTAAAAAGAAAGTTATTCATAACGTTCTACGTAAAGGTGATTTATGGTTTGCTTCTGGTAAGTTATTATTCGGAATTTCGATTATTACGCGTATTGTACGCGTGTTCAGATAATTCGATAATAACATTTTTCGAATAGATAACGCTAGATTAAAAGATTTTTCCCAAGAGTACTAACAAACCATGGTTTTGTGTACTGATACGGCTATCGTACTGTTCTATTTATTTCTTTAACATCAGCTTCAACAACAGTGAACTAAGCAATTCCCTATCCTTCCTATTTTTACCTCTCTACTTAGAGAAAGATAGGTACGAGCTTGTTCAGAAGTTATATTACACCGATGGTAAGGAGTGTTTAATAATAATAAGTAAATTCTATGTGTAGCGAAATGACATACTAAAATATACACGGACAAGTAGGGTAATAACGTACCTTGAAAGTGAGAAAAACATAAATTGAATCGGCCCTCAGGAAGTTAGGTCATTTTCCTTGAGTAACCCGTTGTATCACTTTCTGTTCATATGACTTTTTCAATTATTACAGTGTACATTATGTCCAGTATGACATTCACTTGCATTGGGTAGTTTGATTTTTTTTGTTAATTCAGTGTAGAATTCATTTGTAACTGATTTTATGTATAGTTTGTGCATTGTGTGAAAAATGTAGTAACTACTTTACTCACTAGCGTTTAAACCAATATTATCAATCAAACTATTCAAATGATTAAAAAGTTTATTTTATCTCTACCGAAAAATCTCTTTAACATTGATTTTTCATTTGTAATAACTTGGGCTAGGGGATGAGAAAGAAGCTACATTATTTGGTATCGAAATGTAGTTAACAGTTATCGCACGTGTTATATTAGATATCTCAAATTATATCAAATAACTCAAGTCTCGTATCAATTGTTTAAACTTATTTTTATCTTTTCTTAATTTAAGGTGATTTAATGTGCTGTGATGAATTGGGTTATATCTACTTTATTGATCGATTGGGTGATACATTTAGATGGCATGGTGAAAATGTTTCCACTGCAGAGGTTGAGCGTGTTCTAGATCAAGCTATTGGAACACTAAGTGGGACTGTTTTTGGTGTTTCTATTCCTGGAACAGAAGGTAAAGCTGGGATGGCTGCTATCGCATTAGAAGGTTCAAAACTGAATTCTGAAGAAGAAGAAAATTTAATTCTTCGATTAAATGAAGAGTTTACGGGGAATTTACCTTCTTATGCACGTCCAATCTTCTTGCGGTTGTGTCAAAATCTGGCTATGACTAGTATGCTCAATGATTTCTTATTCCTACCAATTCTTATATAATTGATTAAGTGTGCATATTTCATATGACACAATGCATTTGAATACTAGCTCATATCAGCAAATTTTCATTTTTTAGATGAAGGTATAATAGGTTTGAAAATCTAAAGATAACACCAATTGTTAGTATATCTTCTTAAAGAAAGATGGTACCATACAGCTGCTAGGAAGATATTTGCTTAGCAGTTATTGTACGATAATTCAATAGAGGTTTGAAGTGAAGTTATAAATATCTTCAAGCCTTATTGAAGAACATTTACATTTTCGTCAATTGACTTGTCATTGCTACCACTAGCTATGTTTGACAGCCACATAGTTATACGTGGCAAACTACTGACTTGGTATACTCTTACAAACTAATGAACATCTCGCTTAAGCACCGGCGCTGCATTTCTCTATGGTTTAATGTTTTCAGAAACACTAATTATTAATTAGATTATTATTTAATCATTCACCAAGTATAAATTGTTGTATTCAGCTTTAAGCTATACTTTACGTGCGAGAGTTAGTGCTACTTTCCGATTACTGATACTAAAGTAAATGCAATGGGTTTCAATACTGTGAACTTGTGGTTGAGATTCGAATGATTTAACTACTATGTTACAGGTTCCAACCTCACTCCACCTACTTTAGTTTAAGAAATCGGGTAGTGTTTTCAGCCCTCAGTGTGTTCTGAGGCAAAATACATTATTCCGTATTTGAAGATTGAACATTTGATTGTCTAAGACAATATTTGTTGTCAAATTAGGTTTCCTTATTGTTGCTAAACAAAATCAAATTTGGGAGCTGGTTGTAGAGTGGTCTTCGTAGTTTGTTAGGTAGCGTTTATAAAATGTTTCCCGAAATTCTTGGTTCTATTACTCTATATTTTCAGTTATTTATTTCATATACTTTAACACTAATAACCTGAAGTATTTGGACACGGATGGTGTGATGTACTAACACTTAGTATAAAGAATATGTAATGGAAGTTAAGTGAAAGACATATTTGTACAACGTTTACCAGTTTTGTTAATGAATTTTTGTACATTACTAATGTCTTCATCGAATGGGACTATCCTTAGTCGATAAGTTAATCTCCCAGTTAGAGTTCAGTTTCTGAAAATATAAATGAAGGTTGGGTTATCTCTAGGACACCTATGACAAAGTTAAATAAAAAGTTTGGGAAGCGCAGACATCAGCGAATATCACTTGAGGTTAAAAATTCTCTTACAAATTCACCATAATCTCTTATTCGACCAGTTACTGTTAACTTAAATAACTTTAATATGATTCATATATGTCTTTTAGTTGACAATCACATTATAGTGTTGCCTAAAGTTGTGTATATGAATCTAGGCTTTGTAGATGATTAGCATCATTCATCAACATAGAAACGACAGAATTGAAGACTAATGTTATTCATTTACTAGAGATTTATTTTATATTAGTTGTCGTGTACACATAACATTATACATGTTTGATTATTATTATTATTGCTATATTATTATTATTATTATTATTATTATTATTATTATTATTATTATTATTATTATTATTATTATATAGAAAATTAGGTTCCTTGTTTTGTAATTAAAAAAAAGTAGATTATATGATTAAACTTGTTTTGTTATTATTCTATCTTGTACTTTGAATTGTTCAGTTTCAATGTTTAAGCTTAATTTGAATGAAAATTATGTATGATAGGAAATCCTGAAATGAATTCTTTGCTTTCTGATACATTGAACTTGAAATGTGCTTTTTTTTCTCTGATTATAAAATATATAAATAAGGAATAATTTGATTATAGTATACAGTGATATTGAACAACTTAATATGATCATAGTATTCGCCTATCACTTTGTCTTGTTTTCTATTTTATCTTTTATCTTAGTATATTTAACAAGTATACTATGGTGATACATTATCACTTCATCTATAAAATGTTAGACTGACCAGTGTAGGTATTGGTGTATTGAGAGGGTGAAAAATGATTGCTTTCAATTAAAAGTTATTTTCAAATTACTTCAGTAACTCTATATTGTAAATAATATGGGTAATCTATACTCTTTGGTAGTTTGAGGTAGCCGGAAGTAAACTTTTCCTAACGTAGATTTCATGCTACTTGGGACTTGTTAGTGAGGCGAACTTCACAATCTTGAAAGAAACAGATGTTTGGCGTGCTGAATTTGAACTAGTGCCATCTGGTTTCAAAATTTGACATCCTATCACCAATCCATTCAAATCGCCACAGATCTCTTAATATTTACCTGGATTGAAGAGTTTCTTATTGATTATCTTCAACCAAAGTAACATCAAGTCATTCAGACTAGTAAACGCATTAGATCCTTGATAGGTCAAATTCTGTCAGTACTGAGGACTAGCCAAACTTGATATTAATCACTTCTTAATAAAGTTGTCCAGCTGTTCCCTGATGCTGAAAATAATTCACTGTATTTTCATACTCTAACTCCTATCCATGTGTTCTTAAAATAGTTTATTTTTAATATCTTCCTGTATGGTTAATTGCAGGAAGATTTTGACCGTTTCCCATATACTGGGACGAATAACAATCGACATAAGTCAGATGGAACTATAAAGTCCCCAAACTTTAGTCAAAATATCAGTCAGCCTAATCGTCAAAGTGGGACCACCATCTTTAAAGACCTCTGGGGATAATCCATCTGAACCCACTGCCCTACCTCGCCACAGATTAGCTATAGCTTTTTCGACTTCAGTAAGAGTCAGGTGACCTAAGTCGACTTTCTATTCAGACTACCTTAAATAGTGGGTAGTTCTAGAGCAGCTGGAAGACAACTGAACTGCTCCTTGAAGTATTCAGTCCATCGTTCTAAACGTCTAGACTGACATCTGATAAGCGATCCGCCTCTTTGGAGATTGCCTTATGAACTCTTGATTTTTTAACCCCAGTTTCTTTTATTAACTTGAAAAGTTGTCATGCCACATAACTACGGTAAAATCAAAGTAACAAGATTGATACGGGAATATTGTCTAGCAATAGGAGATACAAATATATAATTATGAAAGATTAGTGCAACTTAAGATTTATTACAAAATAAGAGAATTCATCTGCGCCACATTGACGTATTCCTAATTAGTCAACGACTTCGTAGATCAATGTCACATTCTGGTTTAGCCGACCCGAATACTTCTTCCATGCTACTAATACACCAGCCAACAGTGGTTGGCTATTCAGCAATCTTCAATGCAGTTCCTTGTTTGGTAAGCGGACGTTTCGCCTACACCATAAATGACGTAAGTTGTTCATAGTCCGATGAGCTGAATCTATACCGAAAATTTATCATACACTGATCCACCAGGATTAATAAGACTTTCACTTTCTTCCTGTTTTTCTTTCTGTCTGTGTTTTCTTTGTTAGTAATATTATTTGTTCCTTCGTTAATCGAGCTGCTATGCTTGTTATTACTCTTTCAGTTGTATCTACCTATTGTCATTTGTGAAACAATTATGCTTTTATATACGTTGATAATAAAAACAAGTGTAGTGAAAGATACAAATCTATTCAACAGTTACTAGCACTAATTGAAAGCTTCTTTATTAATTATTATAGCTTCCTTGCTTTAATGTTCAACATGTTTTGCTTACAATCCACACTATTTTGTAGAGCTACTTACTTCAAGAAGCATGAAAGGTGTGACTGACAACCTTTCTTACAATCATATACTTAGTTATTTGAGTTAAGACCTAAAACCAAAATTTTAATAGCTAATTAGTGGAGCACTGTTTAGACTTAATTATTAAAATGGTTATAAGAGTCAGTAAGAGGTGGATTTGATTACATATGAGAAAAGTTAAAAACAGATACTTGTTTACTTGTGTTATTACTTGTGAACCCTACCGATTGAGCAGAAATTATATGCTCTTCTTAACGCTTGACTTAACTAGGTAATGTTAAATATAGAGGAATGTGTAAAAATGCATAGGGATGTCTATGCCAAAAGCTGAACACTTGTTTACATGAATCATGCACAAATATACCTAATAATAGATTGATCTAAAAAAAGATATGTAGGTGTTGATAATGTCTAAGTAAATAGTTTGTTTATTCGTAATAGCCTGCCCACACTTTAGTTTTCACTTTCAAACTGACCACATCTAGTCTTTCTTAAGTCTCCTGGACTAGTTCTTGATATGATTTTTAAGGAGCTTTGTTTTAAAGTAATACTGTTGTGAAATTCAAAGATTCTTATGCATCACGTCGTACTGGAAGTCAATCGTACTATTAAGAAGTCTACGGTTATGCGAAAAATTCAGTGTGCGCTTTATATTTAAGCTATATTTAACATTTTCAGTCGTTTTTTTCATTAACTTAGTGTGTCAGTGCTACATAGTTAGTATTATTTTCGTTAAAGACTTAATTTTCAGCCCTAACATTTGTTCTGATAACTTTTTAACTATCACGTTGGGCTTCGCTACACCTTATATCAAACAGTCGCGGTTATCTGTAGATACATGAAGTGAATTTTTTCACGTGAATTACTTTATAATATTTAACATTTATTAAATGAATGATATACTTACCAAGAGTTCTAGATGCATCATTTGACTTTAATAATGATGCAGGTGACGCCAATCATGATAGCAGTTGGGTCTTATTAGTTTTACAACTTAGTGGTTATTTTTGCGGTTATTCACCTCCAGATTACTGACTGTCGTAAACTATTATAGTTTTTATATTAAACTATTCAGAGAAGTAATTTAGTAAGTTTTACAAAGTTTTCAGCTAATGAGATCAACAAATCAAAGGGAATATTAAAACATTGAATAGTTCTATCTTGTTTTCATATATACAGGAAGCGCTGACTGTTTCTGTCTTTCAGATCTGTAGAAAATGAGAGCTAAATTAACCACTTTTCTTAAAGAATATCATATTCTCCGAGATAGTAGTAATCGTACGCAAATATTGTTTATACATGAAGCATATTTCGGGACATGCTTTATGTGTCACAAATCACCACCAACGAGTTTTACCCACACTAAAAAGTGTTATCAGTCCGTAAAGTCATTGACTGTTGATCTTTGGTCAATCCCTACTACTGCTTCGTTTGGTTCTATGCTATAATCACGGTCAGGGATTACAGTTATTCAGTAACATAACTGAAAATAATTCACAACAACGCAAGTGCATTCAGTTTTTATATTCCTCTAGATTTTGAGCTTCAAATTATTTTGTACCTTTCTACGAATTTAATCTTACTTTAGAAATTATATTCTCTATGTCTAATCTTATTTTTCTACTAATACTATTGTTACTATTGCTTCTATTATTTTGGTATCCATCATACTGTAATGTCGAGTGGTGGTGAAGTGGCATCTGGAACCGTTGTACATGTACACACCAAGTTTATATGCCTGACTAGTTTCGTGAATTGTCTAATTTGAATATTATTACTGAAATTCATTTAATTTCCTTTTCTAATTATTATTTTTCAGGCACATTTAAAATTCGTAAAACGGAAATCAGTCGTCTTGGTTTCAATCCAAGTACTAATCCAAACGATCATATATACTTTTTAAATCCAAAAACAAAATCTTATGAACGTGTTGATGAAAAAATATTTGAAGAGATCAATAAAGGTGTATTTAATTTTTAAACATTCTATTTTGTATCATCTATACATACTACTCTATTACTAGTTTACTGATAGAAGAAACTGATATGACTATTTCATTGGGTTAAACCTGCCTTATGCCTACCTTTTTATTCTTTTTCTTACCTTATTTAACCATTGTTTATCTTAATATCCAGTTCGCTTTGTTCTAATGCTTTTTACTTTGTTATTAAAAGACAATTTCTGTATCTTGAATGTTTCTTTGATCCCCCCCCTCTCTTAACATACATACGTTCATTAAACATTGAATATACAACTTAATAAAATCATTTTTATTTTGTTTATAATTACCATCTATTTACTCATATAACAACACCATTACTTTTCTACATTCTGTACACAAAAATAGAGATTTATGAAGTATAGAATTATGCCTATGTATCTATCTTGTAAATTTGTTGTTATTTTTCTAGAAGTATTCAAAATTGGCATAATTATTCAATGTTTTAATGAACATGTACAATCCTTGAATATTCATCCTGCCGCCCCTCTTTCTGATTGTAGGTTCATGTATATTTGTCTTTGTGCACAGTGTTTCCAATAAAATTATTCAGAATAGTACAGTTTTTAAAATAAATTCTGATTTCCTTATTTATTGCTCAATTTTTGTTAACTTTTGTTTATTCATCTTTGTAATTGATGTTTATTTATTATTTCTGACGAATATATTTTGTTTTTAGAAGAGAATTGATATTACTCTGTTTTGTTGTATTTTCGAGGCTCTACTCTACTCATCATGATGCTTGATCATAGATGGGGAGGTGGGTAAATGTTATTTATCAAGTACAGATTCACGTACCGTACCTTCTAACCTTACATTTTGTGCCATGTATAATCTCATGGCTGCTGAAACCAAAGTTTACTAAGTACGGACTCAAATTTACAATATAGCGGCTGAAAGCTAAGTACTTTAGTCATTGTTCCATTCGCCCAATTAGTAGAATATCTGTGACCGTTGACATTGGGACAAAACGTTATGGTTAGTTGAGAGAGTTCTGTATATTTAGCATTGATTTTGATCAGATGATAATAGCAATGAAGTTTTATTTATATCTGACTGGTTTACGTGAGAATGGAATTCTTCCAGTAAAACTGTAGACAGCAAACCTCACTTCTTAGTGGCTGTGCTATTGTTCTCTCACCTAAAGGACCTAATTGGTGGTTTGTTTCAACTTAAGGAAAGATTATTGTTTTGTGATTCCAGAACGTGTCTGTTATTGTTTGTTCTCAATTCTCCTATGTATTCTAGTCATGCTTTGCTCGGCACATCGCAACTCACCTTATATGTTATTTACTGATTCTTTCCACTTTCACGCGACGTTTTACTATCTTTTACTTATGGACGACCACAATATTAACGAACTAGAAAATAATTGTGCTTCATTATTCATCAACATTCGTACATTTAAAGGTTGTTGCTATTGTTTACCTTTTTATATTTTAAACAAATGTGTTCAAAGAAGCTATTCTGCAAATTATAGCCTCTGTACAGTCTAGTTATTTTGGAAGAGACGAGTGACTTGACTAAAAACTCATCCAATGGAAGTACTGACTATTAGCCTAAGGTATGTTGATAGGTCCAGTCTTCGTGACGGTCTCATTCTTTCTACATCTGCTTTATTTATTATCACTTATATTACTACTGCCTCTACTGATCTGATATTTACTTTCCTACTCTGATGTTGACCATCCACTTATATACTTCTCATGACTGACTATTTTCTAGTTCTTGCTTGCTGTATTAGTAATATTATTGACTGTGGCGATTGTTTTATCTCTGAATTCGCCTTTTTGGATTACTATTGCTTATTACTTGTGTGGAATAACTTATGAGGACTCTAACAAATCCCTCTTTAAGGTTTTCAAATGATATGTATGTATATATCCTGGGATTTGATTTATAACGTCTAATTTTAATTTCCCCCTTTTTTTTAAACTGAATTGAAGAATAACTTTAGGTGCCTATGGTTAGAGTGTGATCATATTTTTATAGAATACCAGCGTCTATTCTTAACTTCAATGTCTTTGGGGTAATTTTTCAGTCTATATATTTTATTCATGAAATGGTTGTTAGTTTTTGTATATCCACCTTTATCCATGTACTAATAGCTCATACATAGTGTCGTTATCAACTCTACCAGTTAAATTATTTATTGGACAACATAAATTATTGTTCAGTTGTAAGTAGGTATGCTTCTATTATTACTTTACACACAATTACAAGTGCAATACATAAAGTAAGAAGGTGAATAAGGAGTGGTGTCGATACAGTTCAGTAGAAGAATGAATCCTAAGATAGCAAAAAAATGATTAATTTAGATAAGAATTAGTTTTATTTTTATCTCTAAAATTGGCATAAATAGAAGAAAGCATAAGTGGAATTAGCTTCAATTTATGCAGAAGTAATTACTGCTAGGATCTTCATCCCTAAAAGTTATAACGTTTCATGGTAAAAGCCGAGTTTCTTTATAAGACACGACTCTGATGCACTCCTGTCAACCGAAACAACAGTTAATATAAGTACATGGAATTTTCACATGATGTAGAAGACTGGGAGATGCATCCAGTTGCCTAAGGAAATCTAAACATGGTGTCATCAAAGTATCTTTCTGTTGGGGATTCCCGAAAAATACAGTTATTCACTAAATCAAGAGAAAGGAGTTGTATTGATTTTTTGTAAGCTTGATTTGTAAACTATAATTACATTAATGTAAGTTATACTCTAGAATATATTTGACAACCTTTAATTGCATTAATGAAGTGCTGATAATTTCAATTTCATGAATAATCACAGTGGATATACGAATATTTTGTATATAACTCGCTCTTTATCTTACTTGAATTAAAAGCGTTCATTTTGTGTTAGCGTCTTCTCTCTGTATTCAAATCGCAGTGTAGATTTAGCCTGTGGTTATCCGAAGCAGATAGGAATAGAATCTTGCGTCTAGTTAGCAGACATATCATTTTCAGGGTAAAGAAGGAGAAGATCACTATGAATATCATCCAGTAAACCGTAATAACCAGTCAAGAACATGGTAAACCAATCATTGAGACTCAAGGACAGTGTAACATGTGGGTTGGGGACTTTGAAGAACTCTTGCAATAGATCAACCCACCGGTCATCAAGGCAAAACTTACCGACTTTCCGATAAATGGCCCACCAAAAATCTAAGAAATCAACTTGGCCATGCGATAAATCAAGAGTGGCAATTCAACAGGGCTAAACAACATACTAGTCGAAGCACTAAAGTCATTATATAGAAGTAATTGCAACGATGCTCTAAGTTATATTCAGAAAAAATTAAAAGAACACGTATCAGCAGACTGGAAAGTAGGTTACCTCATTAAGATAGCCAAAGAAAGGAGATTTTAGCAAATCTGAGAACCACAGAGGCATCACTCAACTCTCGGTACCAGTAAAAGTCATCAACAGAGTGTTGTTGAACCTAATGAATGATCCAGTCGATGCCCAACTTCAAGATCAACAGGTCGGATTCCGTAAGGACGACTAAATCACTGACACTACGGGTCATTGTTGAGCAATTCAATTGAATGGAACTTACCGCTTTACATCAATTTATTTGACTAGTGAGAAGGCATTTGATAGTGTGGAACAAGGAAACATTATGGTGTACATAAGGTAAGTAGTTAATATCATATGGAATTCTTACGACGGCTTCGCTTTAAAATCGTGCATGGAGGGAAGCCCATAGACTCATTTCGAGTAAAGACCGGTGTGAGACGAGACTGTGTACTTCCACCCTTTTCTCTCTCTTTCTACTGGTGATTAACTGGATTGTAGAAATTGCAACATTTCAAGGGAAGCACTGAATACAGTGGATAGCTTGGATACAACTAGACTACTTGGACTTTCCAAAAGACCCAGCTCTTCTATCCCACACACAACAACAAATGCAGGTGACGGTGGCCAGTGTAGCAGTAGCCTCTTCAGCCACCACTAGGCCTCAATATACACAATGGGGAAATGCGATATCCTCGCATACAACACAGCACAATGAGTGTTAATTAAATCACACTTGACGGAGAAGCTCTGGAGGGTGTGTAAACTTCTACATGTCTGGGCAGCATCATTGATAAACAAAGGGCGATCTGATGTAGAGATGAAGATATAGATCAACACAGTAAAGTAAGGGCAGCATTTCCACAATTGAAGAACATCTGTAACTCAAACAACTATCAGCCAAAATAAAGTTACGATTTTCAATATAAATGTCGAGACAGTTCTTTTGTATGAAGCTGAAACTTTGAGAACTATGAACTGGATACAGGTATTTATAAACAGTTGTCTTGACAAATTGTATACTCCGAATCTGTTGACTATACCTCACCACCAAACACTTTATATGGCAGGGAACAAACCAACCAGAATCCAGCTGAAAAAACAATCAGGCAAAATGTCTAAGAAACACATTTCACTGGGAATTAGGAGCAGATATGAAAATAGTGAATAACACTTTGTATGAATATGATTAGAGAACCTAAGAGAAAATTAGTTGGAGAATGTCGGTCGGTAGCCTATGCTTCATGAGGAGTAACAGGCATTAATTGATTGATATTAACAAGTTAATCATTTCTGTTTCTTCTGATTACGTAATCTAGTTCTATCAATATTTTTTTTATAATTACTTGATGACTACGCGATTTTCACATTTCAACAAAAGTATCCAGTTATATCTCAGATGTATTGGTTACACATTCGTCTGATAAGATTACAGGTCACAATCTTATTAGCTAACTGTACTATAAGGCTACAACGATGTACTTGCTAGAATTTCTATAATTCTAATTTAGTCTCTATTAGGTTAGTGTAAATCAGTTGTATCATCTTTGTTCACTTTTTTCTAAGTAATTATTATACAATCAATAAAGATTCAAGGTTATGTTTAGATTAGTTGAGTGCTTTTCTTTCTATCACTATGCAAAATAAATATACCGATCATTGTTAATAATATGTTACTCCTGAACATTGTCATAGTGTTATCAAGGGTTTTACAGTCTCAACATTCGAAGTGTTATGGAGTAGGAAAATAAAAAGCAACAACTAACCTGAAACGATACATTTAGGGGGATAAGTCCATGAAATCATTAACTGAGACTGAACCATGCTGATAGATGCAGACTACTTGTTTGGGGGTTCGCACGATTTTCGCAACTAATAGGTTAGAGACATTGGGTGACAACTCACAATCAATCACAGTGGAACAACTGCATTCACTCTGTTTTTCCGTTAAAGCCTGAGTCCAAGTTTATTTCATCCTTTCCCTCTTATATGATGCTCTCTATGTCCCCTCTTCTTTTCCTACTACTAATTGATGTTCATCTCGTTATGCTAATGGTGTTTACCAACCTGACTGGATGCATGTATATGTCATTTCTACGTTGTGTGTAAGTGACTAATATATTTCTAAACGACATTATTTATACACTTTAAATTGTTCGATTTTTTATTTTCTTGACTACAAACTTGTTAACTGTCACTGTATTGTGTATTGTTCCCAAGCTATGGCTGATTCTCTTTGTACTAATTATTCAAGTATGGCACCGTGTGGATCAGTTATTTTTTGTAACTGTAACCTAGTAGTTTGTATAATGAATATTAATGACTAGTGTAAGTCTTTCCACTTTTAATCTTCTCATTTGCGCTAATGGAACGTGAAGTGTGTCTGTTGGGAAAACCAGGGCGTCTCGTGATAGTTCGTAGTTCATTGAAAAGATATCAAATTTGTTGTACGTATCAAAGTTATCCTTATGCTACGGACGTACTCACTTGAGTAACACTATAGAATAACAGTTGTTCATGTATTGTTTGAATATTATTCAACAGTCTTTAAGGAAAGTTACTGGTAATGGTTTGTAATTTCTAGCATTTAATATTCATGATTGCAAGTGATATGTTTTTGTTGCCATATGTGAATTAACGGATGAGGTCCTCGACATAACTTTTAATCACACGTTTCGGAACTAGTGTCACTTGCAAATATCAATACTGTAGTGTGAGTACTGTGATCCCAAACATAATGCAGTGCACTTCTTGCATTCCGCTGAAAGCCGCATTGTAAAGATATATTTTGTAAAAAAATATTTTTAATATTAGTATCATTCGCAAATTGAATGTTTTTTCTCATGAAAGGTTTGAATCATGTACCCTTATTTACATTGTAAATACGTTGAGCAGTGGATCATTTGTCAAGGCATTCAACTTCATACTATCAAATCATAGATTTTGAACGAGATGTCCTGATTTCATAGTCAAGCATCTTGATAGTATTAGTAGCTGAACTCCAACCTCACGAACTAGTCATAATTTACTTATTAGTTCTCTTTAGATTAATTCATTCGATATTTGTGTTTATGGTAATATGACCTATAAAACTATTCTATTTGGAAATTTATTATTTTCCAAAGATACCATCTGAATTGGTTAAAAACAAGGATAGTTTAATAATTTTCATTTCGAATTTTTTAATCGAAGGTGTAAGGGGGGAAGGGTATATCATAAAAACCATAAAATGTGCACCCTGAACGATTGATTTTCGAGCAGTTGTTGAAAAATGTGTAAGTACCCACTTCTCCTTGCATCAATGTTTGTTGGAACAGGGAATATACACTTGAATTCGTTCTACCTTTTAATTATTTGGGAAGTGGGTCAAGAGTTACTGGTGAGACACAGTACATGCTTTGTCGAAGAGAATAAGTGATTAGTTAATTGTAAGAAAATTCTACCAACTTACTGTACTCTTCAATACATGCTGATAATGACAGCTATTAATTCAGTGAAAGCTTCATAAACAAATCATCCATTTTAGTGGGGAAACTCACCTCCAAACTGTTTTTTCTGAGCTTTAAATCTTCTCCACCACCTGATGAATATTTCCATTAGGTCCAATTTACATTGATATTTCGATTTACATAGTTAGAATCAGATCATAATAAATTTATTTTGGTTTTCTTCCTTTTCATAACTTATCAGCCGCTTAATAAATAGTTCCAGCCTAACACAACCAAACGCTCCAATTTCTAAATATATTATAAAGTATTAAATAAGGGGTACTGCAAACTACTCTTTGTACATTTAAAAATACATTTATTCACAAATATTCATTTAGACCACCAGGTCAACTGCCTATACTGCTTTAAAAAAAAGGACTTATTTATTCTTAAAAATCATTCTACTCAACAGTAAACATCTTCACTGAACATGAATAATATCTGCATTCTTCAACTGCTGAACTTGATATATTCTACTGGCCAAAAATTTCTGTTACTTACCGTTTATGCTCTGATGTGTGGTAGGTAGATATTCAATTGAAAGTAATTTGTTGATTGTCACATTTATTAGATCAGTGCATCTGATTCATGAGATATTGAAATTATGAATTTAAGCAAATCAGAAATGCAAAGGAGGCTATAATTTAGTCATACAAAAATTTATGTATTATTATTATTATTATAATATAGAAAAACATGTTACTAACGTTCAGCTGTATTATATACTATTAACAATATAAGATATTATATGACATAAATCTGTTGTCCTATTTGCTTACACTAGTTCTGTTTGTATGCTTTTAAATTATGGTTTTTGTTATTCATGGAATCCACAGACAATTACTGATGTAATTCATTTTTAAACTACCGATTCCTGCTTTGAACAAAATAAACACTAGTGAATCTGTTTAGCTGTTGAAACTCAAGTAAGTAGAACAGAGTTTTAACCTGTTACTTAATGATTGAATGTTGAACTGTATAATCACTAAATCATATCTACAACTGACCAATTAAAGATTTAGTTAAATTGAATCATTTACATATTAAGTAACTTATCTAAAAATGTTAAATATCACGTAATGCATATTCATGCAAATTTATTGATCTAACAATTCTTACATAATTAAATTAGAACATAAAATGAACCATATCTACATTTCAACTTAAACATGTTTATCTTCATCATTTCATAATAATAATAATAATAATAATAATAATAATAATAATAATATTCAGTCAATTAAGTAGTCAGTGAATTTATTGGAAAAAAATAATACATCAACTATTGATTAGTGAAAAATAAATGTACTTTTATTGTTAATAATATTGTAATTAGTCGGTAATAAGAGCAAGAAATTGTCCATATTGTTGGAAAACATATCCAAAAGTGATTGAATTATTAATAATTACATAGAAAGAAGAATAAGAATAATGATAGAAATCATCAGAATACTTTTGTAATGTTGAATCAGTTATATTTTGATTAGATTAAGTTCTCTGAGTTGGATGATTCAATTTCAGTGATTTCATCATTATTCTGGATGACTTTGTTTGGTCTACAATGAAATTATCCAGGTCAGTGAACTCAATGTAACCAGGACCATCCTCTTGAGCCATAAATCTCCTCTATATTTCAATATATATATATATATATATATATATATATATATATATATATATATATCCAAGAGAACCTTCATAGGTACCTTAACTGTTAAACCATTTAACTTGCAATAAGTAAGTTGCAAATTATGAACCTGCTTCAAGTATTTTGATTTGGATAGCCAGTTGTTTTCATACGTCTTCATGCAAGTGATCATTTATAAGCAACATATGACCTGGAATATAGTTCGATCAGTCCTAATTTTCTCACACTATGTTAACACAGAATATATCATTGTAGATACAGAAGTTTAATTTTCTTGACCAGCAGATTTGATTAATCACTTCGTATTCAATGAATATAGGTTGTTTAGAAAATCAGTTATTATTCAAATTTTAGAGAATTAGTCGCTTGAGATATATGGCTCATTTAAGGTCAATGAAGATCTCATATACTGACAAAGAAAATAAACCACTTGATTTAGGAGAAAGGAAGAAATATGAATCAATTATTAGAATCAATAACAACAGGCGGTATGTTTAAAAAATGTCATGCATTTTTATGTAATAACGTTGAACATTGATACTTAAGATGTGTATAGTCTAAGATCTATTCTTTTGGCTTTTCTTATTATAATATGAAATAATTATATCAACGTGTATGCATGTTTTGATGCAGTGACAGAATTCTCAGACTTTCTCAGAACCATTCTACAATCATTACATTTATCTCAACTTTATTTACTAAGAAATTATAATAATGATATTTGTTTTACAGAATGAATGCTAAACTTCAGACAAGATAATGTTGATATTTAACTTATGCTAATACGTATGTTAATAAATGTACAGTTTGATAGATTGAGAAGAGTTGTTGAGAATATTAGGTATGAGGGGTAGGGGAGACAGAAAGCAATAAACCGCATATTCCAAACGTCCAATGTCAGTCTATTTTATCATATATTTTACATAAAGTTTGAAGTTATATGAGTACATTATTTGCAGACAATAAGCATAGATTACTAAGTTTATATGACAAACTAAATAACTAGTAAAATTGAATTGAGGTGTTTCGCGAAGATTGGTTTAACTGATTGGATTCTCCACAGATTAATGTTTGCAGTGTATCACCAGTCATGACTGATAGAATTCAGACTTGCGAACGTGAGACAGTTATCGCTAATGACAGTGGATGATCAACGCGCTATATCATAATTGTTGAGAGTTGGAATTCTACTACTGGACGCTGCCTCAGTGATACAGAGGATTATGTGTTCACCAACCTGAAGGCTTTGTGTTTGACTCTCCTGCTGGAGTCGAAGGTGCTTATTGCCACTGAGGAGTCTTATACTGGGATGAAAAAGCTATCCAGTACTCCGTGTATTCAGTGGTACCCTACTAAAATCATTCTGTGATAATCCAATCAACTAAACTGGTAAAACTGTATATAATTTATAATGTATTCACTACATATAAAAATAAACCTTAAGGTTGACTAGAATAATGTATGTTACAGTTCAATACTAATATGTTCTGAAATCAATTTAATAGTATACACCGATTGGTATGTGTATTCAGGTCATCAACAAAGACAAGAGTATGTTATTCAAAAAGATGTTCGTTGCTTATTATTTCTACTGAAAATTAAATGCAAAGTTGTAACGGACGAGATGTTAACAAAATGCATGATCATGTGTGGCAGCATACTGGTACTATGAAAAATAATTTTGTAATTATGAATATTATCCATAATAAATAGTGTAAGGAAGTATGAATTGCACAAAGGAGTGGTATGGATGCATCAAAACAAGTATTTGTGAGTGGATGATGTCTCATATGATGAAAGGGAACTTCCATGCTACGTTTAGAAGAGGAAAGATAAGTATTGTAGAGTGGATGAATTCCAATTATGGTTTATGCATGATTATTATGACAGTAGTGAACAAAGAACAACAACATAAACATCAAGAAGTAATAAAGTAAGTGAACAGAGTTTGAGATTATTCAAATATTCGTTTTTGAGAGAGTTTGCAGTATATGTTTAAAACTAACATCGAAAGTTAAAATATTATCATGAAGTCAAGCTGCCTAGTGTAATAAGTGATAGAATGTTAGAGCTTTTGAAGTCCCTATTAGTTTCCAAGCCGAGTAAGAGATAATCATTGACCTGAACTTCTTAAGTGTAGTATCAGAAGAGTGATGTTATACCAGTACAAAGGATCGATAATCACAATCTATCAAATTGATCCTTCATTCTAATGGGACCTTCTACTGCTAGTTAATCATTCAGTAACTTCGGTATTTGCATAACTCAAATCGTAACCTTATCATATACTCATTAACGATTGTTATTATTATTCTCCTCGCAGAATTACTATAACCTTATTATGTTCCTATTATCCTTTAACTTAGCCTTTATTGTGTTTTGTACTTCTAATTACTATTCGGTCCAGTATTTTTTATACAAATTCTTTATTTTACTAAAAAAGCGACTTAGCCTTAACTGTCGTTTGCCCGTATTTATTTTTCATATCCATTCCGCTGGGGGGAGACTACGTTGGTGATTTATGCATCGTGTCGACTAACCATCACCTACAGGTCTGTCAGGTCATAGTCATAACAATAGTTTGTGCAGGCTAATCTTGTGAACTGAACTGAAGTGAGATCATTTCTGATTATGTGTTTTGAGTGCGTTTTATACTTCGCATCTTTCTAAGTAATATACCTTTATACTCTGTTACATTTTTGTCAATTTAATCATGACAGTACATTGATGTGTATTTTATAATTATTTTCAGAATATATAAATTATTGTTTAAGGTTGTAACTGGCAAGCAAAATCCATGACGCACGTTTCATCCTGTTAGGGACTCGTCGGTTGGATGTACTTACATCTCAGTGCTGGTATTCACACCGGGATTCGGATAAATCCAGCCGACGATTCCCACATAGGACCATCTAGATTTATCATTTTAAGACTATATGATCTCCATGAAGCGCACTTCTACAACCTACTATTGGGCATAAATTATTTGTTAAATGGTTAAGGGGGAATCCCACAGCCAGTCAAAAATCTTCTTAATCAATGCTCTACTGGTCATTTATTTGGTTTTATTGATTCCATATCTGAGATTAATTTAATAAGAAAACGAACGATAGCATTATTTGTTATTCTTCTGTTTAGAAATATCCTTTACTAAGTCACTGTTTATTTTCTGTGTAATTATTTTAAAAATAAGAACCATGATATTAGTGTTTCAAAGTATCATCTAAAGAAATTTCTCCTTCGATAGACTTTAAACATGGAGTTTGGATTTAATGATACAGTTTATAAACAAACTGGCGGTGTAGCAACTAAGTCATCTTTGAACCCACTTCTAGCTAACAGCTACTTTATCAATCTAAAAAACATTGTACTTAGACCAAAAGTCGGTGATTTTGAAGTATTTATACCATACCTTCATCATTTTTGAAGAAAATACTGACCTGAATGATATATTGAAGAAGTTCAGTTGTTCTTATTCATGAAGTAAATTCACTCTAGAATCGAAACTATACTCTGAATTTCAGCTTCCGGATGTCCTACTAAGAAGAAGATCAGATGGTCCCCTACACATCTTAATAACTAGGAATACAACTCGGAGTGGCTGGTAAATGAGTCTTTAGAGTTGGATCCCGATGAACCTAAATAGAAATGTGATTAGCGTCCCATCTTGATGGACCAGACGAGTTTACAGTTAATATACCATTGACAGAAAACTGTAAAAAACTTAGGACGACATTTACTTGTAGTATCTGCCCACCTAGGTTCACTGAGAGAAGTGTTAAACCAAAGTAGCAAGCAGACTGAACATCTGAAATACTAAAGAAGGTAATCGATATGAACGTTCAACATACTCCTGAAGAGATCGTAAAAAATAAACTCTCTAGATCCTTAGTGAAAAATTACTACTCAGCTGAATTTCTTATTGATTCATGATTGTGAAAATGATAATCTTTCGCTATGAGTCAAACCAACATATATTTTTAAAACCTACCTGCTCCTGTTCTATGGGATATTATAGCTGCAAATGTGGATTCTTCTGAAATTCATCATAGAGCATTGTCCTGCTTGACTATCTAAATAATCATACATGTCAGCTCAATCCTAGATCACTTAGTTATAATCATGTGACTTCACTCGAATATTCTTTGACAGTCATTAATTAAGTCAAGCAAACTAGTTCAAAAGAATGATAAAGAAAGGAGTCATGTACCTCACATGCTTTAGTAATTAATACTTTCAAGTCTAATCTATACGTATAAATGAATTAAGTTCAATCCGTAATTCTACTATGGTATTAACTCTCAGTAATTGATTATAATCACACGATTTCTCTTATCTTTATTATCATTATTATTAGTAGTATTGTTATTATTATTGTTATTACTACAATACTTATTATACTGTCCATACGCAGTTATGTACTGTCATTTTTACTAATGATTCATTCACCACATAACATCATTTTCTCGAATGATACTTGGAAACAGTTCTTTTTGACCTAGTATCACTTTGTTTTTTGTTAATTACACGTGTCATAATATCTGGCGATAAATTTCGGTCAGTTCGCTTAGTAACACAACGCTAATATCTAGTTTATGATAGAACATCTCATTGTAGCTTGATGCCACGAATTGGTCTGAGATCGGAAACCATTAAAAACCATAAGGCGCTGGATAGATTTTTCGTCCGAATATGGAAGTCTTCCACAGTGTTCATCCAGGACCCTTTTAGGAAATCGAGTTCAGAACTTTGAAGTTTCATACAGAACACTTAATCATTAAACTACTGAGCGACATCCAACGATTAATATTTCTACATTTGGTCAATTAGGGATATCTGCACGGCCTCATCCGTTGCCATTGGTGGGTAGCCGTCTAACACCTGGCATGAGTAAGTTCGACTGGTCACACTTTCTTACTAGGACTCTAGGAATCACTTCTAAAATTTGATGTTGAGTGCAATTATGTGTTGTGAACATTGTTGGATTATGGCTTGATTTCATGAAATGATATGAGTAAGGTAGCCACTAAAAACCGCGAAACACTGGTTAACTATTTCGTTCTAAAATGAGACTCACAATCAGTGTGTATCCACAACCACGGAAGGTTGATTCAAACATCACGAAGAGCGTCACTCAATGGTCACAGGGTTAGGCTATCACCTCAAAGTCTGAAATTGATGGACGTAATTCCCTAATGAGGTCTTTAATGCACATTACTGAGGAGTCTCATACGAAGACGAAAATCTTTCCAGTCCCAGCTCCTAATTTTCAGTGGTTATTATCATGCTAAAATTAGCTAATCTCTACTACACTGAACTACAAACCACTTTATGTAAAAAAACGCTACCTATAAATTGCAACTATACAACTTCATACTAAATGACATCATCTAGAAGAAACTTATTCCTCCATTAAGTCCTCATTATATCTTCTTCAACAGTATAACAGATCACATTATTTCCTTAATGATCTACATCTTTAGTTAGTCCTTTTCTACTATAGTCTTACTGACAATTTATGATCAATTAAATCATTTCATTTCACTCTATTCATATTCACATTTTAATAACAATATAATTGTATGCACTTAAAAGAGAAAATCATCATGCGCTGAACTAATTGATTAAGTCAACATCACATTGTTGATTATTGTTATTTTCATCTTCTATTGATATTTTTGTTGATTATTTAAATAAGCATTTGTTGTTTTCTTTATTAAGTAGTAGTGAATTGTATGACTAAATTTTGTCTATTTTTTTGTTTTCAATATTGAAAGTACTCATTATTGAAAAATATCAATTAATGATACAGTAAGCGTGTATTGTTCAACAATTTTGTAACGTAGTCACGTTATAAAATGGCGTCTATTTTGTAAATTATAAACAATTAATTTCTTTAAGTGATTTATTTCTAGTTAATACAATCAGTATCAGTCGTTGGGTTGGGTTGGGATAGGGGTGGGGATAGGAGAAATCCTGTGTACATAGGTGGATTTGTTAAGATCTTTAGAAAAAAATCCACTTGCTGTTGATGATTACCAACATATTTTATGAGATACACTTTTGTTAACTGCTTAGAATCTGTCATTTTAGTAATCATCGTAGAGCTCATTGTAGTCAAAGCGTTATCGTATCACTCGATCATCTCCTGGTTGATCAACCAAAAAGAGAATAATGCTGATATGCTTAGCGGATTTATAAGCTATACATTGTGTTGTGTCAAACATACTATATGATTTATAGATTAATCATTTACATACATTATGTACTACTACCATCCATTTGATTAATCATACCTTTATCTTTAGATGAAATTCATGCAATCTATCTCCCTTTATACGTATTTTAATGTTAGATCATAATGAAAACTATATGAAAAGAAGTATTTCTTCACTATTGCAAATGTATTTGTATTCTATAATGATATTGTTAGTAAACACTTCAAACATACAATTATTATCTACGTCAATAATCATTTCATTTGAATTGATTAAAGTGATAAACCATTTCAATGTATATACTTCAGGGGGGTATTGTTAACTATATCTAATCACTTCATTATGAATAGTTCATTCATTTTCATATTAATTAGATAATATATAGTAATAAACTTAATACAAGTGTATCTATCATACATGTTTCTAAGCGTTTTATCTAGTTTATGTCACGTCTATATGTAATACTGAAGAATACAAATAATTAAAATATAATCGATATAAAACATTTGTTGATTGATGTTTCATTGGTTTTATGTTAAACTAGGGTTGTTATTAATCGATATGTTTACTTATTTATTATATTAAATTATAAATTATTAATCAGTGATAAACAATGTGTGACATATTCAAATTTTAACTTTACCACCATCTAATTTCAATTATACAAATTGTTTTTATTTTTAGACTTGTATAATTCAATACATGTGAATGATTGTAAGTACATCAGATGTCCTTATTGAATCATAGGCTTCTGTTTCTATTTTATTCTCCACTGTTTCATATTCTTACATAATAGGCTTTGCATACTTCTAGTGTACAATTTACCTTTTAGGCTAGATGTGAACAACCATAGGATGAGCATCACAACTGTATATACATAGTTATAACACAGAATTGATGATGTCTAGAATGTTTTGTAGTATTCTATGAAATTTATGTAGTTATTATTGTTACGTAATAGTGCAAAAATAAATATAATTGGTATAATTAGAAAATTTCTTTGATAATTTCACTTATTATAAAACTAAAACAGTATACATTGTGGGATGAAGTGAATTCATTTTACTTTTTTACGCTCTAATTCATTCAAAATCATGTTAGTTAAGTATTTTACAGGTGTAATGTTGAAAGTAACATACAAGTGTAACAGTCAGTTGACCATTAATACCAAACAATAATCATAATAATGACAAGTTCACATTAATGAATGAAGGGATAAGTGAGAGAGGGAGGTTATGATCTGATCTAATAAGAAAAATATATTCTAATTGGTTAGTAGACAGTGAACAAACTAACAAAATTGATACTAATGACCAAAATTACAAATTACTATGATGTTGATGACAATGATAGTTTAAGGTTGTGTGAAATAAAGGCTTAATAGGAAGTCAAGTACTTCATTGATGTAATGTAATAACATAATAAGGCTGACAAAATCATCGAAGGTTCCTATTATGAGTAAGTAAGAATGATAAAAAGTAGGAAAATGAGAAAGTGACAGAAAGAAAGAGAAAAGAAACATAATAATACTTGAGAAACTACTTAGTATTGTAATGTCAGGTGAAACACCAATTCACTTTGTGTGCATAAATTTGAGTTTTTACGATGTTATAGCAACTGTTTTTGTATAGTGAAGAAGTCTGGAATTATTCTATCCACTTGTTACTCAGAAGGCAACACTAGTATTCACTAAGTGACGTGTCCATGATATATCTTTTTATGGCACTACTAAGTAATCTGGAACCATTTAATACCACATTTTTCAGAATATGTTCTTCAAGATAATACTGTCTTCATTCTTTCAACGTACGATCTACCGCATGTACATGTAACATGGGAAATGCAACTGGTAGTGATTAGGTAACAAGAAGTGATTTTGCATCTAAATTTAATTTTCTGAACAAAAGTTTACAGAATAAATGGCAATCAAATTTGCAGCAGGATAAGTCACTACTATACTAGCCCATAGTCAGCACACCTGAATGGAAGATTAATGAACATATTATTCTTGGGGATAGTCATTTGTTGCGGAAGTGCATTTGTAAATTTGAAAGGTTTTTGAATGCACTCTACAGAATTATCATTATTATTATTATCTATTAATGATTTCTATTTTACTATCAACGAATCTTTAGAACATAATCTAATTGCTTACGAGAATAACACTGCACTTGTAAACACTTGACTAAAAAGTTAGATGCACAAGATATTGTGTAAACTTTTAATAATTACTACTGATTAATTAATTTTACGATGGAGCATGAATATGAATCGAACCTATCATTTCTCAATGTCTTACCTGCTAAAAAGAATGTTGGTTCAATACAAAGATCTAATTTGATTCGATTACGAACTCTGAGCTGAATGGTTTAACTGTAGGGCTTTCATCATCATTCTGAAGAACTTAATTGGCATAAACTTCTGGAAGAATTGAGCTATGCAAATTTCTATACAAATAACTAACGGCTTTTGTGTTCAACTTCAATTCAATTAATTGCCATCGACAGTTGTTCTGTTACTGTTAGCACATTCCTTTTAATTATCTTCCCTCTTGATATGATTCTTAGTAGTTTAGTTGTCTGTTAAATTTCTAATTGGTTGATAAATTATATCTATCTCAATAAGTTTATCGATTGTCAATTGACCTGAACGCTAGGCTTCTAGAAGTTCTCTGGTTTTCTCTGTGTCGTCTTTCTAAAATTACTATGTTTTCTCCAATCAAACGTGCTCAAAATATTCCTGATGCTCTAGTGAGAAGTCGTGACTGGTAGATACCAGACTAGTCTGGAGTGAGACAGCCATCACCAATGACAATGGATGATCGTCGAGCTATATCACAAATTGATGGAAGTGGAAATTCTTCCATCTGATTGAAGAACAAACTGTCGAGGGAATCAGACAAATTCCGTCTACCTTAAATAACTTATCCGTATTGTATCACGGACAATACTTAGCTTATAACAACCCATGCGTTTGTCTCATCTAAGAGAAAACATAACACAGACGATCATATATGACAATGTAGATCATGAATAATGACTGCCTCTTTAATCTGGTGAACAATGATTTACACATCCTGCTCAAACAAGTGGTACCAGTTTCCTCTTTGAACGCATTCAAAGAAAAAATAGATCATTAAAAAACGCATATCAAGTATTAACACGTTCTACATCTACAATCTTATTACTGAAGATGAAAATCACTGTTCACTCATCATGTTACTAATCATGTCTAAACGACGTACCGGTGACTTACTTATATGAAACGTTATCATGTAGATTCAGTATGCTCTAATGATGAGATTAAATTATAATCCACTTGTAAAAATCACTTTAGTAAAGTTAATTTTTATTCATCTCATCTACTCATGTGATTATATCTACTTTAATTAGAATGAGACGAAAGAAACTGTCTCACTATCATCTGATACATACAGTTCAATATACGATCTGACCAAAATAGTTCAAAATTAACAAATCTTTGTTTCACAGAAAGTCATGTAGCTGTGATCTATTATTCATTGAAAAAAGCCACTTCATAGTTGGTTTCGAAGTAATAGATTGATAGTAATAATTGATAACAGTCTATTTGAGATGATTGAAATTCTTCGCAGAGATTGCAATTAAGTGATACGTCTACTTGATAAGATTTCTGAATTCAGATTTTGTGTTGGATTCATAAAGTTTTGTTGAAATATCACAAAATTTTTGATCATATGACTATGCCTACAATAGTTTAGATGATAATGAAACATTGAAATATTTGAACACGAAGTTCTTAAGAGCTTCTACGAATGGAGTTTCCTTCTCCGTCGTTTAAAAACTTCATATAGGTCTAAGAGGCTTGTCTTTAAAGTGTCTCCTCCCATCATTATTGACGTACTCTTCGAATTTTTCGCATTCAACTTTAGATAAATCGTGCTATGTATGCGTTCTTAATGAGGTGTTTCATTTGGTTTCAGGAGACCTCAACTTTGCTCATCGATACAATTCATTGTGAGACGTTTAAAAATAGGACGATATTGGGAAATATTGTTTCGGTAGAAAGAGTCTTTCAAAAAGGTTTCAGGAATCCATGTTTCTTTATTCAACTTTTCAGAAAATTGATTTCAGTATTTGCTTTTGCAAGCTTAACAGTATATCGAAGCAACATGAGTGTACATTGTCACTTGGTCTAACAGGTTCGATAATTTTCTGACTAATACATCAAGCATCATTCTCAACATGGCATATACTTCTGTGGCCACGAAGACAAAATACATTTTTCTTTGTCTGGGACAAGCAAACTAAGCTTGGATTCTCTGTAAAGTATTGTGAGGTTTCTACCAAGATTAGGACAGGTTTCTTCACGGCTTATAAACAACATGCTTCTCTTCGATATCATGGTTTATTGATAAACTGTAATGTTTATTTCTGTGATAATTATATTGTGATTAAAATAACCCAGGCTAAATTGAAGATATAATTATCATTATACCCTCATAAACATAAAATGATGAAATCCGTCTTTGGTGCCTGCTATTAGTGAGATAATACTTTATATCAGATACGTCGACGATGGATATATCGTATGGTATGAATTAGGGCAAACCAGATATGGGAAGCTTCTGCTAAAGTTCACTCAAACATTTAATTTAGAATGAAATAATTAAAAGATAACACGTTTTAATTCTTAGACCTAAGAATTCCCCGATAATAAAACATGACATAGAATTATTTATTGCAATGAATCTCATAGTGGACAACATTGTCATTTTCATAAGTTTCTATCTAATTAGTTGTGATCAAATAACTCAACTACAAGGTTCGATAGCTATGATTAGTGAATAAACTAAACAAAGAGTGTAAAACCATAGAAACGTTTTTCGAGAAAATGGATGACAACAAATATTTATGAAGAAATGTAGTAACTGAATATTATTTAAAGCGAAGTAACTTATAAAGCCAGATAAGAAATCTGTATTCATACTAGCAGTGACGTAAAGGCGATCATGTAAGTACTACAGTTAATCAGGTTATGATAAAAAGCTTTAAAAAACCCATTTTCGACTATGAAATTGGCCACGTTGTACATAATACGATGTTCAGTATATCAAACAAGAGTTGACAGATACCCATCGCATGTCATCTCCAACTGCATCAATGATTTTAAAATAATTAACCAACAAAACAACTGTATAATGTTAAGAAATAACAAGGCCATTGCAATTAGAAAGCTTTAAAGTAGCTATTTCTTCAGAAAGGAAAAATATAGTGAGCCTTTAACTACCTTGGTAACTGATGAGTGACATTTATTGATTGTTGTTACTCTTCCATTAATTATCCACTCTTCATTTCTGTATTGTAATCCCATTTGTTTTATTACGTGATAAAATCACTTGCAATCTATTCTAGATCTGTCATTTAACGTTAATCTGGTTGTCATAGTGAGTCAAAGTTACATTATACAACTAAACTGACAGTGTTATAGTGGTATATCAGTCCAATCTGATGGCTTTTCTGTTTAAATCACTGAACTGCTCATATTATGCGATTAATCCATTTTAAATAGTTTCTAAAACCACCACTTCACTTACTTATAAATGATTAAAGTGAGTCGGTTTTGTGGTTATTGGTATTAAGTTTTGTTGACTGGATTGGTCACAGACTGATGTCAGTAGGGTACCGGTGAAAAGTAAGAACATTTGTTTCGTCCTAATACGGGACTCTTTAGGAATGCACACCCTACATTCATCCCCAGGGGTTTTAAGTTGGCTGACGCCTTACCGTCTGCATTATCGGGTCACCATCCAATAGTAGAATTCTCACTTTCATCAATTTGTGAAACAATTATCACCGATGACAATGGATGACCATCACATTACATCACAAATCTAAAACCAATTCATTTAAAGACCTTTATTTCATCCAAATTATGATCTTGTCTAACTCTTAAGGAACAATGTGCATTGTTTAATTTACAACTATATTAAAGGAAAATACCGATTAAAACTAATCGCCTATATGTGACTGATGTAAATACAACTAAGTACTTAATGAATTAAAAAACACTCTGTAAATACAGTCATCATTTTCGCTTACTTGAAATTTATGAAAAGGAATCAATTGTATAAAACATCAGAAAATGATAGAATGAACAATGTTCCTGTTACATTATTAATGTTGTAATTATGATTATATTTTATAGCATGACACTAAGTAAAATGGAATCAGTGAATGAGTTCTAGTGATAAACTTTAAGGACATACATGACGATGTTGATTAAAGGTATCATGTTTAAAGTGAAGTGAACTATATTGACTTCATTACTAATGAGTTGTAAGAAACATGATAAGCAATTAATTATTGTACTTGATTAGGTAAGCCATAAAGTTTTAAAGGTTTATTAAATGGTTGATGCAGAACTTTCAGTTATTTCTCCATTGAATTAATAAATGAATCTTGTATATTACATCATATTACTTATTAAAGATTACATCTCAAACACTAGCTTACACTATATTTGTTTTTCATACAACATATATGGTTGAACTGCATCTACGTTTTCATTAACGACAATCACGGATAGCTAATGATGCTTGAAATAAAATCTTTGATAAAAATTATACTCATTCATTAAATTAATCCAAAACACAACCTAAAGTATTGTTACAACGTACTAATTGAATGCAGAAAATGCTGAACAAAACCTCAGCTACTATACATACAGAAATAGTAACAGCATTTGAATTAAATACACTAGTGAAAAACTTTAGGATGTTCGTGAAAACCTAATGAAAAGTCATGACTAGTGAAGATCAGACATGTTCGGAGTGGGACAATTATCCCCAATGACAATGGATGATCGATGCGCTATATCACAAATTAATGGAAGTTGAAATTCCACCACTGAACGCCTCTCTAGTGGTGTAGATAGTCAGGGGTATACCAACCTAAAAGCCTTGGGTTTGATTCTTCTGGCAGAATCAAAAGTGCTTACCACCACTGAGTCCAATACAAGAACGACTCAGCTATCCAGTGCTCCTTAATTTTCAATGATACCCTACCAACATAATTATGTGACGAATCCAATTAACTGAATAAATGCAGTTGTTCGCATTTCTAAAAAATCTTGATTTTGATTTTTTTTAAGGTTGAAGTTTCGTTGGTTTAGGTAGAATGGTATAAACTGATGTACTGATATCATATGATATGTAGATACACATGTACCCTTATTAGGGTTTACTATTTATTATTGTCATAGTTTATTATTTTGTTCATTTACACTCATTATTAGATTCAAAATCATGTTATATTTAATAAATTTATGAATCTTAGACCTATTGACTTAATGTTTCATTGCATGATACACAATGAATTTCCTTGTTGTTCATCTTTTTGATATAGAACTTTGTATTTTATCGGTTTATTGCAATATGGAGAATTCAAGATCATCGGAGTATGGTTACTTCAACTTCTTATTACCTAATTTAAATATGCTTATAAACTTTATCTTCGTGCATCCGTTCAGTGCCTAATTAACAGTTACTTTAAGCTTATTTAAATGACTAACTTTTATTGTCACAAAAGATTGAAAGAATATTCTACATGATAGTCATTTCCCGTAGAGTATAATTGGAAACATTCAGAAGAATCTGTCAGTATCTCATGATTTAATACGTTAATATTATTTTAGTGTCATAATACAGTATAGGAACTAAAAAGAAATAGTAGACGAAATAAATTGGAGTTCTTAGGAATTTTTCAGTTTGTATATAACATGGAAATGCACCTGATTCAGTAATGAATTGTGATTATTCGTTACATGGATTTTGAGATGGTATAAAACAGTTGTAGCTCAAGAGGAAGGTTTTAGTTATAATGTTTTTTCTGAGTTACATGGTTTAATTGTAGGGTTTTTACCGACATTCTGGACGACTTCGTCAGCACAAATTTCTGATAGAATTGAGCCATGTAAATTCCTTCACAAGTGACTAACAGCCTTTTCAGCTGACTTTGAATGTAATTGTTTGTTTTCGACAATCGTTTTGTCATATCTGCAGATATTTTTAGATCCCCTATGCCCTTGATTTCTTGACCCACTACTTCAATGGGTTAAAACACACTTCGAAGCGTTCAATGCACTTAAAAATGGAGAAAAATACCAAATTACCGTCTACTAAAATAACAGCTATACTCAAAATATCATCAAGAAATGCCTCTAAAGTACACGAAACAACTCGAAATCAAACGTTAAAGCGAACAAATAGATCATTCTACCACTTATAAGGAAATTACTACCAGACTACCGAGGCCGTTAGGAATCAGTGCCGTAAACAAGACAATAAGTTCAGTGCAATCAATTCTATGAATCTAAAGCACATGATAACAAATGTAAACAAACTAAATTTCAATGACAAAATCAACTGCTCTAACTGTGATAAACACCACATCAGACAAAGTGACCCACTCCTTCATCAATAAGCCGTCAGGTGTCACGATATGCCGTTACTTATGTCAATACGTACATATAATTATAGGCACAAGTTTGATTAAAAAATGTGGGGATTTTAAACAGGAAGCACAAAGAAAATCAGAGAATTTTTAGAAATTTGTTTTTTAGGTCATTTGGAAATTAATAAAAACATTGAAATAGATATGTTTAAGTTGCATTGTGACTGGCAAGCGGAATCCAGGAGGTGAGTTTCGTCCAATTTGGGCTTCATTGGCTGAATGTACAAGCTCATCCTAATTGAGATAAATACTATTTATCAGCCACTTATAAAATTAGCAACTAATTACACTATTGTGGATTCGGTCAAGAGGAAAGTTAATGAAAACCAATATGTAAAAAGTGACATAACGAGTGTCAGTAACAACCAGTGAAATCCAAGGTGGACAGAACAAGCTGTTAGTCGTTTATAGAAGACTTTGCTTAGCCTCCTTCTGTCAGAAGTTTGTGTAAATGAAGTCGTCAAGAATGACAATGAAAGCTAAACTATTAATTCATTCGGCTCAAGGAATCGTATATATGTCAATTACAATGTATTTTATGTCACTGGATCTTAATTGAAAATGTTTACTTGTATAAAAGTTCATTATAAAGAACAAGATGGAAAACATTACACACATATCTACCTTTATTATTAATTCAACATAAACAATAAATAAATTTAAATTGTCATTTTCAACTTGATCAAAGCATTACTATAAATACATGTTAAAACGAAGTTATTCATTCAATGTGAGTTACGTGCATTCACCCACGTGTATACTTATACATAAAAACATGTGCTTTAAGCACAAATACGTTTCACGTAAAATGCAATAACAATAGTACAATTGTATTTCATTTGTATTAGTTGACAAATTGGTTCGATTTGTTAGTTTAAAGCTTTAGACAAGATGTTTTCACTACATAGAAGAGAGTTTGATGTGTATAATAGAACATGACATTGTGAATGCATCTAAACATTCAATTAAACAGGTTAACTTTTTAGTGTTTCACCTATTACTATAGTTTACGATAGAATATTCACTAAATAAAATACAAGTGATATTTATCATCATCATAAATTGAAATGTAGTGAGTCACTTACAATGATTAGCCTCAACATTCAACTAGCATAAAAATATGTTTTCAAATGGCTAATAGTAAGATTACTAACTATAGTATTGAACAATAGAATGAAAATCCTATAAGAAACATCATAGGCCTTAATAATTCAAACAAGTCTAACTAGTAAATTTTAATTAATACGACATCTAGACTAAAAGCTTTACGTTAATTGCCATTATTCAAGCGACATTTAATAGGCATCAATCATTATGATGTCAGTGTACTTAAATAGTAAACTAATTCAACTGTTCAAATCATTAGTAACATAGAATTCTTGTTTTATGGGTGGATAACAACAAAACAAAACTGTTTTGTTTATTTCTTAATTACTAATTTTTATCTTTAGAAACTGTAAGATAAGTAAAGTATCTCATCATGACACAAGTAATTGTTTAACTTATACTTTAAAGTATACATCATACAATTAACATTCCAACACAAGACATGATAAAAGTACAGTTTACATGTATTTTTATTGTCTTATCATGAAGCATTATCTCGTTTGTGGGGAGTTATATTAAGAAATCGTTATTGATAGCAATGTCAGTAACATTATATTATATTCTCTATGAATAATAGGTTAATACGAATACAATATACCTTAGCGAAGTTTTACTGTACTCATAGGTCACTTGACACTTAGTGCATTATTCTAGTACGTTATAACCAACATCATTCACGTGCACAATCAATATTCAAGATGGACATAACGTGGTTGAGATCTATTTACATAACTTTCCTTTCATCTTCTTAAAAATATCTTTACCTAATAAAACTATCACTTAAATAGCAAGTACTGAAGAAACAGGAATACTTGGAGTTATTTAGAGTAGGAAATCCAAAGCTGCAATCTCTAAAGTCTATTCTTCATGATACATTTGTTGAACATTTAGTAAGTGTAGTGTTTACATGGATTAAATTGTAAGCCTTGCATAGACTCATTAACTACTGTTATATCTGTTTTCCTTCCTGAGTTATTGTAAACTTATTATGACTTTATTATCCTGATTTATTAATACGACTTCCCTAGTTCAGTCTTTAATGCATTTTATATTTCCTGTTACTGATCGTTTTGATATATGATATATAAACATACTTATTTTCATTTAATAAACGACTTAGTCTTAAACCCCAATCATGGGTGCTTGTTCTCTTTATCTATATCTCTGGGAAAGCTTTGGACCTTTAAGTATAATGCAAACCAGTAATCATACTTTTAAAAATCTATCAGGCCACTTTTACTCGTATTACCAGGCAATCGTGAAAGTTATTTCACCCGATCTCCACTGTTAGGATGGGTGAGGCAAAGGAGTCAATGGATAATATGGATTTAGAGAAAATCTATGCAAGCTAAGCAGCTACATCATCCCAATTAATTTGCATAGAGTTAGATTAATAGTCAAGATTAGTTCAGCATCTACATGCAAAATTATAAACAGTTATTTTAACTACAGCATCAGTATGTAAAGTGATAATAATATTACTGATTAAAAGTTACGGAAAAATTGATTCAATATTTTAAATCTTCGTGATTAGAGTAAAATATTAAGTACTGTATATTCTTCTGTTTACTCTCGCCCTTCTTTTTTATGCTGGTAGTTGACTAGATCATGAAGACCGCAACATTTCAAGGCGATTTCGGAATACAGTAGACGACACTGATGAAACTAGATGACTTAGACTTGGAAGATGATCTAGCTCTCTTATCACATACACATCAACAAATGCAGATGAAGACGGAGAGTGTAGCAGCAGCCTCGAGAGCAGTAGGCCTCAACATACATAAAGAGAAAAGCAAGATCTTTCGATACAAAACAACCAACATTAGCCCAATTTCACTTGACGGAGGAATTCTGGAAGATGTAGAAGCCTTTACATACTTGGGCAGTATCATCGGTAAACAAGAGGGTCTGATGCAGATGTGAAGGAGTGGATTAGAAAGGCGAGAGCAGCATTTATACAACTAAAGGACTACCGGGACTCAAACCAACTGTCAGTCAACACTAAAGTCAAAATTTTCAATACAAATTTGAAAATAGTTCTCTTGTAAGGAGTTGAACTACAAAAGGCATCATCCAGAAAAATACAAGTATCTATAAACAACTATCTGCTTAGGATACTTCAGATCAGTTAGCCAGATACCATCAACAACTACTTTCTGTGAAACAGAAGAAATCGAATTCCACCATAGGAAGAAATTAGGAAAAAGACGCTGGAGGTGGATATAATACACATTGAAAAAACACTGAACTGTGTCCTTAAGGTAAGCATTAACATGGAATTCTGATGGTCGAAGGAAAAGAAGACCCAAAAGCACATTCCATCGAGAATTGGAGACAGATCTGAAGATAATGAAGAGCACTTGGGAAGAGCTGGAAAGAAAAGCTCAGTACAGAGTTGGTTGGAGAATATTGGTCGGTGGCCAATGCTCCACATGGGGTAACAGGCATTGATTGATTGATTGACTGTATATCCTTATAAAATATTTGAATTCTTATGTATTTTCAAGTACATTATCAATTGTCTAATTATTTTTAGAGCATAATAAAACCGTTTTGTTTATTGGATACTGGTTCATGATTGAAGATGAGTTGAAGAAAGTGACATTTACTAACATTAACTTTATCTATGATTGTGTTACTATATTGAACGACTAGTGCTGTGAATTCCCAACTGTAGCATGATTTATCGAATTGTATCAAAACATTATAATCATTTGGTGATTTCACTTATTTTTTGCAGATATATCTCGACGGATGATAATGGAAACCAAAGTACACTAAACAACTGTTTTGTCATAGTAAAAGACTCTTCAGTGGGGGGGGGAAGCCCACTCACAACTTCAACTATGTGTTGAACCAACGTTCATCATTTCTCTCTACAGACTCTTATCAGTTAGTGTTTGATAGTAAGTTTACTACTTGAATCAATCTGTAATATGACTAGACAATTATCCCGTTTTATTTCTCATTTATTCAAACTGCATGAGTCATAACTTCACACTTAAACTTTAAAAATATCCTCATCATTAATTATAACAGTTAATGGTCATAATTAAGTAGTTCAGCAAAATCTCTAAAACTGAAATTAATTTGAATATTTTTACAGATGTAAAAGTAGATGATTTTAGAGTTTAAGTTGATCTTAAATTATCAAGCCCCTCTAGCATTTACTTGCCAATCTTTTGTACTAAAGTACAACGTTGAATGATGTGTAACATTTAATCATTTAATAATTTGTATCCTATCCAACTCTACCATCTTTTTATCCCATTTTCCAAAGCTAGTCATGTACATTGAATTACAATCAGTAACTTTATCTTCTTAGTGTATTATAGTCATTTTAAGATAAATTTTGAGTAAGGTTATAATGTTTCACTAGTAAGTACTGTATGATTACTTTGTACTACAGTGTATTCAATATAAGATTCAAAATACGCATGACCTGAATTATTCCTTTAACTCAATTTTATCATTATCTTAGACGTGTCACTGTAGAAATCATGCTAGTTGATAAAGTAAAGCAACTTAATAAACTATAAGGAATAGTTGATGTTAAAAATAGGTAATAGCAAATATTTTACTTAAATGAAGCAAATTCTTCAGTAAATACTAATGAGTATTATGGTACATGTACTATTCTGTATTGGAAGGAATTGTTTTACTACTTTCAACACAATTTACCTTGAACTTGAATGGAATTAAAATGTATAGAACTTTATTGTTTTTAATAATGAATCCATTTGTCAATTATGTATAATGTAACCATCAAGTAGATGGTATGTATAGAAAATTTTGTTAGAAATTAATTACTTCGTTTTTTAGATTTAATTATAAAATACACTGATTAATTACTAGGTAGTGACAAATTTCATGTTTGTTAAGTCTTTTATAGCACCGTACAATCTGACCACTAGCCTAAATAACTCGATACCTCTTGCCATATGGCAGGTGACTGAGAGCTAGTCTTATGGAAGTCTTGTTTAATGTGAGTTTTGTATTATTTGGAAAACATTACAACAATCCTGACGTTGCTAATATTTCCTAGTTATTTGAACCACGATTGGCTGCCTCTCATTTCAACATTTTGTCAATGTTGTGGAGTCACCTAGGCTAGCGCCATGTTACGACTAAACTGATAATGTTTGCTCAACGCTGTAAAGGACTTCACTAACATAACATTCGTCATTATCTAATTGTTTATCACTACATGCATCTGAGTTATCATTGAACCAGTCTCATCCTGAATAACTCAGTTTTATTAGTCCCAAATGATCTGAGGAGACATTCGCTAGGAAGCATGAATTTCTTTAAGACTAAAGGTAAAGCTCACTGACGAAAACCTAATTATTACTAAGCGATATTAATCACATAATAAAAACTGATGGAAGAAAGTGTACTTTTACTAATGAAATTTAGTATGGTAAGGTGAATGGTTTCTTGGGGATTGTTGAGTCAATCGCTACTCTGAACACGAAAATTTTTATTGGGCATACGAATCATATGGAATCGTAAACATGCTTATGGGAATGTTGTTAATAATGTGGTTCCATTAAGTATAAGAAAGGAACTATCGCTAAAAAATAATAACTATATGGGATTTCTTAAAAGAGCAAATATTCATTAGTAAACATTTCATCACCAGATCAAATAGCGTCTATTCCACTATACATCTGTGCTAAACAATAAATAGATAAATGTTTACAAAATTCAAAAGTTCTTCAAAAAAGAATGATTTTCTGGAATTATGTACATTGTAGAAAATATAACATCTAGTTCCAGTACTTAATATTTCGTGAGGTATATTATTATTCAGTTGTAACGAAGGAACTATTTTCGTAACCTTCTAACGCACACGTATGGAAAACTGATAAATGTAACACTGTTTGATAATCTTCAATACATTTTAAACTTATACTAATTGTACCAGATGTACAATACGTTCAGGAGTCCCTTTATATCCTAAAAGAATTAGTATAAACAGGCTTAAATGACATAGGGTTGTGTAAATCATTTAGGTTTAAGTTTCAGTGTTTGAAAGTAGTCATTAGAAATCTGTAAAACTGAGCTATTGTCCCTATATGCTAACTGACAGATTATTGTTTATTACTGTATATTGACTAATATGTTTTACTGATCGATATCATCAGTAAAGGAAACTTGTATAAAGATAAATCTACTATGACTCCAACACTTTTTCAGTCTTACTGAAAGCTTGTTTTTTAAACATGTATTCGTATATCATTTACTTGAGGGAAATTTACCGTCTGCGTAGTAAATGTAAATTGAAAAGAGTAACACGTCAAATGCAAATATAGATAGAAATGGCTTTGGTTATTAGTTTACTGGCTGAGTTCAGTCTGATTTTTATTCGTTATTCATAAATTCATACATGAATGTAATGTACATGTATTCATATCCTCCCATTGATGGTATTATGGATTGAAATTATGTAATCGTTGTTGTTATGCGTCCATATTGAAAAAAATACTTCTATATTGATGTGCATCATAAGTGTGATTCAAGTCGAACTGTGGCTGACAAGTGAAATTATAGACGCAGTTTTCATCCAATTTAAAACTCGTAGGTTGTATCTGTAGCCCTGGATTTGTCTTACTAGCCACAGTTCAACTATATTCATACAGGAATATTTTCAAGTGGAATATACCATAAGTTCTACAATTTCTATGCATTTTTTCTTAAAGAATTTCTATTATACCAATTTTACTAATCTTTATACTGTAATGTTTATTAACTTTTGATCCAAGTTTTTCACTTAAAAATCAGTCAGTTTTATTTGAGATCATTCATAATCAATAGTGTGATCATGCAAACTTGTGGTAGCCATCTTAATTAGTGCAGTTAGAATGTAAAGTAACTAGTCCATTTTATGCAAATCGAAAGTTTAATGAGAAGGGAACAATAATCTGAAAAATACGATTTATTCTACTGTATAAAATTCGAACAATCTGGTCAAGATATTTGTAATTACTGATAAAATCTACTTTACGTTAGAATATGAGTATTTTCCACAGATTCTCAATACCACTATGGTTAGTCCATTGGGAATGCTGCTGATAGATGTGTATATATCAGACGTTAAAAGCATCATGAATTAGCTCGTCCCAAAAATTCTTTTATGTAGGAAGTACGTAGATGATATTCTTATAATATATGACAAAATATTTAGATATAGTTCATTTTTTAGGCAGAGTTAACAGAGATTAAAGGGACATAGTATTAACTAACAAATATCGGAACCATAATCATTTGCGATTCGTAGGCATCGAACTGAATTGAAGACATGATGACTTTTCTAAGAAAACAACTTTATTAATAGAATCGAATTAATCCGCACTGTAATTACAATTACGTTTGAAATGAAAATGATTCCTCCGTTGAAATTTATAAATCCATGTAGTAATCAGTTAATACTGAAATACTTGATTAATCCAACAGTTTAATTTTGAAACAGAAGATAAATTTAACCGTTAAAAATGTATTATTACTTCTACAATAAACACCATCGAAACCCACAATTTCACGTAATATTAAGCATTTCTTGAATGATTACATCACATTCTATTGTATTTATCAATTCATATGTTTGTGTGGAAACTCATATGTAGGCAGTAGAAATCAAACATTTCAATCTAGAGTGATAGATGTTAAAAGTACACACATGTACTTAGTTTTGTATTCGTTGTTTTGCAAGAAAAGCCTGATTAAATGGCTTTGCAAATATAGCAAGTAAGATTTCTTCAATATCATAAAGATTGGGTTGACTATTTAGTACACAACATATCGATTTTACTAATTTTTATTAGTTCAATGAATGGTTGACATGTAAATAAGTTTCATTGATGACTAAGAGATTGAGTGTCTTTAAATCTTATTGGATGTTTAGAAATATTGTGTTTGTTTGTTTCTATTTAACAAGAAATTGTTTCACTGCTGTCTGTAAAGAAAAATCTATCTACTTAGTGAATAAAGAAGATTATTTCGATAGTAATTAATTGCAAAATAAAAATATGAACTGATGGTGGGACAATGACAGAAGAGTTCACTGATCAGTAGGACCGAGGAAAACAATAATCAGATATAAGTTCATATGGTAACATTTAGCATGAGACAATTCAATAAATTCATAAGAAGCACTAACCTAGTTGATTTAAGTCAATGATATTAGCAGTTGTTTGAGAAAAATGAAATAAGATGTCATAATAATTAGTTTATCATTCACCCAGCAGATAAAAATGATTTCTTAGATTGTTTTCCCTACTGATTTATAAAATGATCTAATGTGATCATTGAAAGTAGACCAATAACAATTAAAGGGAATAGAAAATCTTCAGTCAGCAATTAAGTTAAGTGAGTTTTAAATTAATGTTTAGGAAATGAATTAACAGTTAACAAGTTTATAGTGTATTAATTAATGTCTTAGATTAAACTATCCTGTCACCATGTGACATAATCATGGTTCTTAACTGTCATTATGATGAGGTACTTATTTCAATCCCAACCTAATATCCCTCATAATTTAGTTGTTAAAAAAACAGTTCTATTATTACAAAAGTTACTGTAAACGTTGTGCTGTAGCTTAAATATTCTTAACATGTAAATAACTTGGATTATTAGAAAATGAAACCTGATTTATTTTAATCGGTTATTCTAAGATGAGGTGTTTAGATAGATACAAATATCAGAGATTGTTCTATGGAATAAACATAATAGAAAGTGAATAATCCTCTTTCATACATCACATACTCTTAGACTGAATATTTGTTTAGGCTTGTATTCATCGCAGATTTATCCTACTGATTATGTTTATCATTTCAACAGATGTATAAATTTACTGAAGTTAACATCTTGCTCACAATAGTCATTATGCTAGTAGCAATTTTAATTTATAAATCATTCCGAATTCATAGACTGTTATTCTTTCAAAATTTATCTTTGCTTTACACCATGTTACTAATCAAAGTTAACAAATAATTTCTATTAATCCTGATATCACGAATTGTTCTGAATCCAGACAACCATTAATCACCTGGAAGCACTGAACAGCTGTTTCGTCCTAGTATGGGACTCTTCAGCAGTGCGCATCCACGACCCCGTTGGGAATATCAGGATTAACAACTAACTATCTCCACAACCCCCGATCGTAACTAAATATCAGCTCACTAGTGACTAGCTCCTTGAGGTAATTCCTGGAGTTCTAGTGTGAAGACGTGACCGGTGGAGTTCAACCGTGTCGGGTGTGAGGTAGTTACCCACCGATGACAATGGATAAGGTCGCGCAAACGTATCACGAATTGAGTGAATGAGAAATATCAACTGTTAGGAGCCAGCCTAGTGGTTCAATGGTAAAGCGCTCGTCGCGGAGCCAGAGGGTCTTGGGTTCGATCCCCGATAGGGTTGTGGATGCGCACTGCTGAAGTCCCATACTAGGACGAAACAGCTGTCCAGTGCTTCCAGGTGGTCAATGGTTGTCTGATTCAGAACAATTCTTGATATCAGGATTAACAACTAACTATCTCCACAACCCCCAATTGTTAATAATTTCTATCTTTAAGTGCTTAACACGAATAAAGTCTACTGTAAAGATTGTTCCTTATTACCTTGAATACTTGACTTACAGAACTACAATTCAAATAATGAATGAATTCCATTTTGATAATATAAAATAATATGATTTCTACGATATCATTTCAATTGTAACTGTATATTTGTCTGACGTAATCTTTAGGTAACAGTAATGAGAAATTTTTTGACCATACAGAGTAGTAGCATATCTTACAACTATTAGCTTCAGTGATTGTGACATGTGACAATGATTCGAATCCAAGCGCTGTTTATTTATCATCAGATAAGTTGTAATATATGAGTAGGCTACAAAAATTATGTGGATAAGGTAAAAAATGTATTAGTAATACAATAAATTTGTTGTATAATTAAGGTTAATCTAAAGAATAAATTGCAGCTTGAATGTAATATGTTGAGTGAATTTAGCTACTCAGTGATTTTCCTGAAAAGTTATGTATATGTATGGAACACATTGATAGGTAGTTTTGAATCTCAATTCTTAAAGTGGCTATTTAAAAATACTTATAGCTAGAAACACCCTACAAGATATACTGACTAAAGCAGTAAAAATGACTTTCGCTGTAGCTAATATGTGCTTATTATTTCCTAGTTCAACACTGGTGATTCCACAATTCATTAGGGAAAAAATTGTAGAAAGTTTGTTTAATCCATTTCGTTGTTACTGTTATCTAACAAATTACTTTAATGGATTTAATATTTTTCATATTTGCATATACAAATACTGCTCTTTATTAAAGTAAAGCCTGAAGAACATCAAATCGCGGAAACAAAATTGTCTGCCTATGGATGTTGTTTTAAGTTGCAGAATAGAAATATTCAGTAGACCCATTGTTAGATTTTGACTTCATTATTTTTACATTTTAGTCTATAAATGCCTTGACAAGTATATTTGTAACAGTACTATACAAAATACATCTGTAAATATCTTAAATCAACTCTATCTCCAAATTACTGAGCTGAAAGTAGTTAATATTACTATGGTAACTCATTTATATTATTCCTCCATTAAGTTAAACCTTGAAACCAGTTTGATCAATACTTTTTAGCTTAAGAATAATTCTAGTTGTGTTGCACTAGTCACAGATCAATGTTAGTTTGTACTGATACCCAACTGTCATCAGTCTTTGATAGATACAAACGATTAAACTTAATGTCTCTTTTCACAAAACCACATCAATTGAAATTAAATCTCACATTAAATTGTTTTAATGTTAACATTTCTCATTGAAATATTTAATCATTATGCTTACACACTACTTATTAGTAGACAAAGTAGTTTATTGACATTTTGTTTTAAATTTGGGACCACTGGCTGCGGCAGAATATATTGTCATATGGCCAAGTTACACTTGTCATATAACCGGAGTGGCTTTTGATGACTAAATACACACATACGAATGAAATCAGAATTTAGTGACAGATGGAGTGGAAGATATATTTGATCTTAAGTAGAGTGTAAACGGGATCACAATGTCTATGCTGGCTGACTGGAGGTGGAAGGTTCCACTGGATCGAGGTGGATGTGGTTGAATGGTGTGTCTGGAATCGGTAAAGTGCCAAGACGGCATTTATTATGCTACACAGAATTATGTCCATTCTTTGATATTTTTATCAATCTTCCGCCAGTAGAATTTCTGACTAACAGCTTAGGGGCAACATGAACTACAGGATTAGAGATAATGTAAAATATGATGGGGACAATGCCTCAATAATTCTTAGAGACAGTTGGACGAGCTGTACCTGTCAAAAAGCCACAAAGCAAGATGTTCTTGCTTCTTTCCAACCCGTGTTGTTTCGAGAGTGAGCGTTGTGGCCGATAGCATATGGTGATAAATGTTGTGGAGCTAGTTAAACAAGGTTGATTACTTGTAAACGATTCAGAGGAACATATACTCGACAAGACTGTCGGTGACTACATTGTGAACTTCCAGATATATCCTGCATATCCGCAGAGAAGGTGGTTAAGTGTAGTCTGAAGATGAATTCTTAACAAACGTCAGTGGTTTATGATCGGTAAAGATTTTAAATTCTCAGACTTTGATAATGTTAAAAATGCCGTACACCACAGTACATAGCTAACATTTTTTTAGACAAAAGTGATATATCTTAATTCAGTATCTTGCAACCATCTTGAGAAGAATCTCAAAAGTTTCCGAGTCTAGTTAATTCATCGTCAGAAAACTGCGCCAATGGCTGAATCAAATATGTTGATAGCCATGCTGACAGCTACTGTCGGATTGTGATATGCTAGCAAAGTCATCTTGGGTGTCGCTTTATTTCGTTATCGTGAAGGCTTCATTGACTTTTGCATCCTTTGTGATCATCGTTTTATTTCTGAAAAGTTGATTTGTTAGCTGATTCATGAGTGATGCACATTTAGGTATACAGCATCTGTTAAAGCTTGCCAATCCATTGAAATCTGGTAGGTGTTTAATGGTAGTTGGTTTCGAATACTCTAAAATAACTGTCACCATATGTCTTTGAGGGTGTATACCATTAGCATCAAAAGTATATCTCAGGAAGTCCATGAAGGTTGTTCTTATTTCGACATTCATGTATACAAATAAAAATTTTAGACGTTGGTAGCTTTTGGAATATTTCTCAGACCTAAGTTACTTGATTGTTAGCTCACATTTATAAAGGAACATTTCGTGAAATTTAGATCCTACAGTGAATGTGAAACAACTGTCTTAGTATTTCCACTGTTGTATTATTACTATTATTCTTGTTATCACTTTAAATGTTATTTACGCCTCGAATCAGCGATGGTCGTTCTCACACTCACAGTTACTCAACTGACTCTAATAGTCAAATATTTATCATCTCGTTTTCCTTCCAACCACTGACCTATTTGTGTATTTTATAAACTATGTTGTTGAATTTCGTACTACATCTACTAATCATCATTTTAACAAGCATACAATTATCAAGTTGATTTTTATTTTATCAGATACGTTTGTCCTATATGGATACGATTGTAGAGCTACACAAATGGATTCAATATAAAAGGAATCTTCCTATGAATACATTTCACAATAGCTTGTAGACACTTACGAATAACAGTAAATATAGTCACTTTATATCATGCTTATGGTTATCAATGACTGATTTATGTGAAAACATAGTCAATAGTGATTAACGTCACTAATCATTGTCTAGATTTTTACTGTTGAGTACTACTAATTTGACAGTGAAATCATTGAGAATCTATTTAAGAGTTAATTTTATTACAGTCGGAAAAGAAAAAGGGTTTCAAACTCTATTTTGATGCTTTGGTTACTATTCAGTCTCCAGAACAATTATAAACTGCTAACATTCATCAGTATGCTTTGAAGTTAACACTTCTATGCCTTTATTCTTAAAGTCATTCACAATCATAATACATTTTTTTAAGACCACTTCAATATAAGACCGCAGTATTTTCCTCATGAAAGAACTCATCCTATAGGGAGTATTATTATTGTGACCTGTTGGAAGTTTTTGCTGTCAAATGTTGATTTATGAGTATTTTCCACTACTCTATTTGACATTATCTGGCTGACCGAAATACGTACGCTCAATGTATTTCTCAGCTTATGATCAATCTACCCGGATTCTTAGCCCTTCCCCAAACCGATGAAAGGATGAACTTCTGTATACTGAGACAGTAATACTGAAAAGAAAAACCTTATTTTAGCATATTCATTTATATATACATTTCATTAAGGTGGTTATAAATCATCAACTGAATATAATAGATGCACAAAAAGTGGAACATTTTACTAATACAAGTTTAAGGTCATAGAGTGCAATCTAGAGTATAACTTGCAATGAATGTAAAATAAAGAGATAAAATAGTTAAATTGGGTTGTGACTGGAACGTAGGAATCCAGGAAGCGTCCCTTTCGTCCTATTTGGGACTCATCGGCTAGATGTTCATGGATCCCAATGGTGATGTTCGCATTGGGATTCGAAATCAGTCCCACTTTGTGCCGAATGCTATCAGCATTCATCACATTCGAGATGCAAGTACATTCAATCGATGAGTCCCGGATAGGATGAAATCACGCGTCCTAAATTCAACTTGACCATTACAATCTAACTTAAATATAACCATGTGTATCATCGCTATATAGAGGTAGCCTGCTCAGGGTGCACATATGGCAACAGAGGCTGACCGGTTTCAGTCCATTGCAAATCAACCAGAAAATACAAGCTTATTCTAATTAATTAGATGAAAGTTCATAAACCAAGTTTCCTAAACTTCCAATACACGTTTTAATGTTTGATTTCTAATTAGTTATATCCTAAGGGAGAGGAGAGGAAGAGGAAAGACATTAAGTTTCTCAACAATTATTTATAATTTAATCTAACTAAAAAGAATAATAAAGCAAGATAAAACAGAAGTTTTTCTTGTAGTTGAGATTATCAACTGTAATCAATGTAACCATCGTATAAACAACGGCATCGTATCGTTGAATGCTTGTTATGCAATCGAAGTTCTCAAAAATACAGTTATTCAAAAAATCAATGAATTAGACTTGTATTGATTTCTGATAAGTTATATTCTAGAGTGCATTTTATAACAATCAGTTCAATTGTAATTATGCACTCAATTAACAAAGTAATCACTAATGTTAACTTTGTAAAGTTTATTCATTGATGATTTACCTTTAACATACTGTAACTGATTTGATAATATAAATGAATACGCTTAATAAATGTAGTCCTGTATCACAGGACCGTTTGATTCATTCATTCAAGCATTCTTCCTTTCGCTAGCTTTGGTCTATGGATCAGAATAAACTGACTGTAAGCGCAGCATACCTGGTCGTATATATTTCGGTCACCTAGCAAAGTTCGTATTCATAGACTAGCAGGGGGAGAGTAGGGAAATATTCATAAATTAGCACTCTACGGAAAACCTTATTAGGTTACAACACAGCTATCAAACAAATAGTGCTGAAAAGTGAATAGTAAATTATTTCAAATATTATGTCTATAGAAAGCTGTAGTTTAAACCTCATTCTATGTATGTAATGTGATATATAATATATGGATACTCGTTGGTTTCCTCTAAGACGATATCGTTTCTTTACTTTCTTTACTGTGTTTAGCATATGTGTATGACGTTCAACTGTTTATAAGCTTAAAGACTCAATAGTCGATATACGTGATCGTCGACTCCAATTTCCTAAATATATTATTTACAAAAAAGTGACATCATTACTTTCAAATACTGTACGGTTGTTCTAAATCTTTTAGACCTATTAACAATATATCATATTTTAGTAACTACATATATTTCAGAAGCATCTTAGGAACTGTTGTACATCTTGATGGATGATTATTACTTTCGTATACTTTGACAATATGACTACTGAGATTAAAATTGACGATGATAACCTGACTGATTTTTTTACTTGATTGGATTTATCACAGACTGATAGTTGTTAGGATACCATTGAATAGTTGTTTCGTCCTAGTACGGGACTCCTTAGAAGTGTGCACTATAGATTCCCCCTTCTCCACAAGTTAAAGTTGGCGAATGCCAATGCCCCTGATTTTCATTGGTGCTCTGCCAATATCAGTCTGCGGCGAATTCAACCAACTAAAACACGTAATATCAATCTCTACAAACCACATCAATTCAACTTCATTAACTATCTACTCAAATGTATCAATATCAATGCAATCCAACTAGACAATCGAAGAAATAAGTAAAAGTAATAAGTAAGAAAAGAACTATTTAGTAATATCCACATACTGACGATAAAATTTTATTTAGTCACTTCTGTGTAAAGGCGATTTCAATGAATTAATTATTAAACATTGAGCACTATTAGCAAGATCAATAATTGTAATATTTGATGATGGAAAATGCTTTAATCCATAATTGTTAGATTTTAAATTCATTAAAGAATGTGATGTAATCATTTGTGATCGTCGATGAGAAGTAGGTACATGCCTACAATGCATGTTATTAGATTGGCGTTCACAATAAACATTTTTTCTACTTGGATTAGACTGTCGAATAGCAAATGAACTTAGAAATGCATCAGAATATCTTTTTTGATTGTGTATTTCATTAACAGTTGTAGTTTGTTGATTGAATGATGTTAATTCTAGTTTTCCAAGCTTAGAAAGACTAGCTATCGGCATTTGTATGCAGGTTTTATCCTGAAGAAAAGAAGCAGAACAATAGTAGAAGAGTTTGAACACATATATAACAGTAAGTCTTGAATAGTCATTATAAAGAAAATAGGAATTATTCTACGTTAGCTTAAATGATATCTAGATTTGAACTGTTTAGCTGAAGATTATGAAAATATACTTTTCAACATAATTTATGACTGTGTTACAAAGTTCTCACTTAGTTCATAAAGTGAAATATAAAGCACAGACTACTTAGCCTAGCAACTAGCATTGTACTATACATCCTTAAGTGGACTTTTGTGTTTTGAAATAGTACTGTACAATATTAATAAATAGATATATTGGATCAAAATGGTAATAACTAATACATTTAGAATTTATAATGAGAACAAAGGTACATCCACAGTGCATTAGAAACATTACTCCATGAAATCATATTACCTGTTGAGAGAGTGGAGAATATTTGTAGCTCATTAGAATGATTTTAGCAACAGTGAGTTATCTGAACTGAAGAGCCAAATCACAAAGCTTACATAGTCTTTCTGGATGACTTCGTCACTACAAACTTCTAAAAGAAACTTTGCAATTCGAATTAATATCATCATAATGTATGAATTTTAGGCTTTTAATCAATGTTAGTCATTAATGACTGCTTTAAATGCTTATGAACAAGTACATTTAGTATATTTACTAAGTTATCAGATCAGCTTTTATTTAATAGTTCTCCCACAAACACGCTGATTTGTATACAATCTCAGTACAGATAATTTTTTTAGACTAACACCAAACATAACAAAGACTGAACATTATAAATCTGATACATTGTGTTCACCATTAAAGCATATCACCGAAGATTCAAGCCAGTACGGTACTTACAGGTCACCTTATGTACAACTTTAATCAGTTAATCACATTAGTATGATCAATAAAATTATATGAGAAAATATTTCGTACATTTTTCTCTTACAAAATTACTTGGTATTCTTCTAAATCTGTTTTTTGTATGAATAAATCTACCTATTTTAAGTAAGCTGAAAGTTGACATTTGTCAGTGTTGAAAAATAGATACCCTCCCAGACTGTGTGTCATCTGAATCAAGTGTAGTGTTGAAGATATTTGTTTGTGTATGAAACAAGTCTGACGGCTTTATATTCGAGCGTGGGAGTCACCGTGCGTAGACACTAACGATAGATCATTTGTAATATTAGCTTATCCTCATATTTACAGGGAATTCGTATTTAACAATGACTCCTTAAGTTAGATGATTGGAGTGATAAAGATTAAATCTTGAACTTAGGTTTTATGATAATTGGCACGTTTTATCTATGTTCTACATACACTATTGATGGAACTGATATCATATCCTGAGACTTTATCACTGAGTTGCTCCTACTATGAAGAGTGTCCAAACAGCTAGTAGCCTTCGTCAATAGATTCCCTCCGACTACCTGACAATAAAATTTAATACGCGTGGTGTTAAGTCACTCATACTAGTGAAGAAATTCTAGCATGGTCTACAGAACTAGATCAACATTAAGTGGTCAAATAATGCATAGATTTTTGTTGTGTTTAGCCAACTTAGTTATTTGATTGGAATTCCATCATCGTTCTATTCGCTTAACTTTTTTCAAGATATTTGTATGTTTTTGATGCCTTCCAAGACTTAATATCTTATTAAAAATAATAAATTTGATTTAGTAAGTGAAGTAGGTAATGTGTTCAGTCCTTTCATCCTGCATAGTTACTTTGAAGTCGTTTGACTTTAAGCACATTAATTTAGTATTATGTTTTATCAGATCTTAATTTGTAACCTCTATTGTTTTAAGTTAGTATGTCATAACTAATAGACTTATTCCATAAATTAATCGTTAATTTTAGCTGGATGTCTTAATCTCTCATGAGAATTGCCAATACCTAATTAATCTCATCCTACCCATTAAAATTATTGATAGTTTGAAGTGAGAGTTACTAGATTCGAATCTCATTTGGTGAAATACCATCCGCTACTAAGTCGCAATCTTACCAATAATGCATATTCTAAGAAATGTAAAGTATTTAGATGCATTGCATACAACTCTATACGTTATATGTTTCACTTTTAGATCTGTTAATTGCGTGAAATTGAAATAAGTATTCGGGAGATTATGTAGATTCGTTGCTAACACCAAAATGTTAACAGCATCTTCTGTTGCAATACTGTACGATAACAGTTAGGTCATGAAATTGATTCATATTCAACTAATTCCTGCCTCTTTTATAACTCATATGAATGTTTTTATAAACGATTTTCATCCCTTAAACATCTTTAAAATATACCAACACTCATCCATTCTGTGTGAATCCCTAAACTGAATATAAACTATTTTGCAAGGCGATGAAAAAACTGAAATTTATCAAGTTACTAGTTATGTGAATAATCGGAATAAAGTACTTCATCTTTAATTATGTAGTGACTTTTTTCATTTGATTCACGTACATATTTCATAAGGTGATAGAGTTTTATAAATTGAAATGTTTTCGTCAATATCTAAAAATAATGTAACGACTGTATATAGAATGTGTACAATGTTTCTTCGCAGAACATACATAACATGATTATAACTATTGGCATTATGCTAGATTATCTGTAGTTGACAGTTAGTACCATTACAGCATTAATCATAAATTAGTTATATAGTATCATATTCAAAAATTGAAATGTCAGTAGAACCACAGAATGTCATTTGATACCGGCTGATAGAAAATATATCACTAAGTGTATTCAGACTGTTTCAAACGAATGTCATTTAGATAAACATCATCACTTTCAGGTTTCGCGTTTACTTTATTGTTATTCGAATTGCTCTGAATGTTTGATATTGAGTGCAGTAATCAAGGTTTAAATAAGTAGTTAACTTTGTTTTACTAAATGAAATAATTAAAAACATATTGTTTTGCAATCGTCACAGACTGAAATTAGTTGGGTACATCTGAAAACTGCAAAATAATTGGCAGGTGGTACGTCCTAGTATAGGACTCATTCAGTGATAGTGCACACTCACAACCACACATAGGGAGAAGCATTGCAATACAGGATTTTCTGCTCTTACAAAGAACACAACAGTTAAAATCACTAATCTGGTGTCCAGCAGTAGAATTCCCACTTTAATCAATTTGTGATCAGTCTAGTGTAACTGGTGATAACTGTCTCACCTTTGACGTATCTAAACTCTACCAAACATGACTTTTCACTAGAACTTAAGAAGCATCTTTAAGTTAATCATGGATGACCTAATTATTATAATTCAGTTGATATAATTTCATGGATATAAGTATTTAGTTACTTTCTTGTATTAAACACAAATTAGTCGAGTATAGGCATCATTGAAAACTAGGTCGGCGGTTTGTACTCATATGTAGTCCAATACTAGAACGAAGCATCTGTCAAGTGTTCCTTTGTTTTCTAATAGTATCCAATCAAGATCAATCTGCTACTAATACAAACAATAAACTAATTACCGATAGTCATGAAAACTAACACAAGCCCACTTAACAAAAATGCAAAATCCGTAGTGTATTAAAAAAAGTTATCTACTGTCTAGTTTACATACTGAATTAATCTACATGCAATGGAATAATGATAAAAACTCACGGATTTTATTGACCTATTAGACAATAATCTTTGTTTATAAGTTCTTATATCCTGAACAGATTTTGAACTGTGTACATTACGAATAGTTGGCATTCTTTGCTTTGATTGTGTTAAATTGGTATTATTACATTCAGTTGAATAATCTTGTGAATGAGGTTGTGGAACATTTAAGGTTATTGAATTAGACGATGTAGGTTTAATGTTATCATGTATTTCAAGATTGATCATAAATTAACTTTGAGAAATAGGTAAATATTTATATTATGTGTAAATAAGAGATGGATAAATTTACACAAATCTATTCAAGGTTATTTTAAGGTCATCATCGATTAATGTAACATAAATTACTTTTATTGAATAAGCAATGAACTTGAATTAAGTGACTAATGATTATAAGGTGAATATAAATGCATAATAAGGTGACATTCGTGAATGCAATGAAGACCAAGTTACCTAAATGAATAAAGTCAAATCATGCAGGATGTCACTAAAATTAGAAGGTATGCATTACCGAAAAATTCATGTACAGGAGTTAGGTACTTGTAATATGATAAGACGAAGTGAAGATAAATAACACATTAGTTACGACGCGTCCGTATTCCTTTCTGTTGTAACGGGTTTTGGAGAATAAATAGTCATTGTGATGAATGCACTCATTACAATATCCAGGCTTAAATGAACAAATCAGTACTTATTATTAAATGAATGAAACTGTTGAAGTTAGAGCATATCGTAAAATAGACTTAGTTAAATAAAGCTTAGAAACTGAAGTGGAGCTAAACATCCAGGATTAAAAATGGTAGCACTTTGATTGTGATGCAAACCATCGAATAAAAGAGCGACCCCCATAAACAACTCAAACCAATACTAGCATTCGGTTTGTCAAATAATGTCTAAAGGAAATGACCTTGGACAGAAGCAGTGTAGAGTTGATTCAATCTGTATTCTTAAAAACTACAATTCGGTCAACTGTACTAAATAATACTGATTAGTTTTGAGATCAACAAAATATATTTTAGTCAGAAATAAATGTATGACAATCAAATACTTAAATTTTTCAGTTTTGAACAGTAAGTAATTGAACTACTAGTAAATATTTAAGTAGTGTGTGACTTATTCAAAATGTTTAATGTGCTGACCACATTGTGGTCAGGATTGTCATATTGACGACCTTGACATTTGCTAAGCGGCCAATGGCAAATAAGGAATCGGCTCAGGATATAATGTTAATTTTATTATAAACATCTTTCGAAATAATGTATTAGTCAAATGTGTACAATAATTTCACATTACTAATAAATGTTCCAAGATTATCTAAGGGTTGTAAACATTTTAAATCCAAGTAACTTCTACATAAATACTCGTCCATATGGTTATATAGCATTTTCCCATGACTTCCCATATATTTGTAAAGATAATTTTTAAATCTGGACCACATGGTTTCTATGTTGTTCGTGTGAATTCCTGTCAAGGGAATCCACAAAGTGTTGGTTGTGAACCACGACATGATGATTGTCGCCAAGTCATGACAGACACTTGTATGACTTTAAATCATGCGTAAATTGTTGTTCCTTTGTTTCACATACTTCCTAATTATTGGAATTAAGGTAGATTTCTTCCGGTCAGAAATCCTTTCAAAGTATCCTTTGCATAGATATTGATCACAAATGTAGGTTTAAATGTACAAACTACCCACCCAGACTGTATGTATTTTGCTCCCCCTAATATATTTCCGCTTTCTAAGAACCATCTCATCGATCTTCACGATTTTACCAACGCTTCTCATAGACATTGGTGTTGTCATTAGTATCTCGGAGCATACATCTCTACAGTACTGATACTACTATATATATGTAGCTTAGGTAACATCATATATGGCTGCAGCAACTGTTACAGGTGTCTTGAATAACCACTGCATTACAAGAACCATTATATGTTGCATGGAGACTTTGGAACGTGTAAAAAATGAACCAGATCTAAGAGATTTCTTGATCCAACATTTGTGGCATCAAAATATTTGTTTATCACTCTTCTCTGAGCATTCGTCTATGTGCATCGACTCACCACAGTCGAATAAAAATGTTCTACGAAGTAAACCATTCTTCTGTAAATAGCTAACGATAACTTCCTCCAGGAAATTAGCGATCATGCGATAGATGGTCACCATTGTCAACTAAACTGTGAGCAATCACCTTGAGACTGAAATGTCGTCATTTCATTGGTTCGTCCCTATGTTATAGTCCTGCCTTTGACGTTAGTGAGTTCTGAATCTATTGTATCTGAAGTACATATATTTTTGGTTCTGAGAAACAGTGTTTCACTAATCAAATTTTATAATGGATTAGTCAGAAGCTATCAAAGTATCAGAACAATCTGTTCCATGTCGTTTTTCGGTAGATCGACGGTTGCACTGAAACATATTCACGCCGTTACATGACAATATCCAATAAATGAAATTTATTTTATTATTTTGTAAAATATTATTCTACTTTGTATTTAGCCGAAGAAAAACCAATGAAATAAAATGAATTCATCTTATTCTTTACCAGTATTTGTTCATGTTCTTTTGAAAATAATGAAGAGAACAATCTGTATGGAATGCCAGTTCACTAGAAAAAGGTCATATCTCGTATAATCCAGGAGAGAAATATAAAATTAATTTTGAAGTGTTTTAAAGAAGTTCTGCTGCACACGGAGGACGATTTACAGTTAAATCAACGTAACTAACGGCGAACTCGGACAGTTTGAACGAGAGAAATGAGACACAGTTAGGTACATCTTATCAACTGTTGATTAAAAAGCACAGTCGTTAACATCAATCTTATCTATTTCGCCATTATACTAGATATAGAAGATAATTTTAACTAGTTGATTATTTACGTGGATTCGCCTCCAATTATTTTATTTAACATTACTACAGACTCTGACTTTAGTCAATCATAGTAAGCATCGGCATATTTACTGCAAAGGGTGTTGTAGTGATTGCTTATTTCGAATTTGATATTAGGAATTAGTTTGAGTTAAATGACCGTTGAAAACCGCTAGGTAATGAACAAATGTATTGTCTTAGCGTGGGACTCTCTAACAGTACGAATCCACGACCTATCAAGAAATACAGCCCAAGTCTTTAGAATTCGCAGTGAAATCCTAACTATTAAGCCAATGGACCGATTTCCAACCGTTGAAATTTCTCACTCAGTTGGCATATTCGAATTAAATATTGGTCTTTAAACATTAAATTGTTCAAATACCCCTATCCATAGCCTAAAGCGTGTAATTTATCAATGTACTTGATAACATTAAAGAGTAGAAACATTACAAATATACTACCTACACATTATCACTGTTTAATCATACTTTCGCATCATATTTAATCCCGTATGTTTTACATTACACAATACTGATTAAGTGAACCCTATAGGAGAGAGATTTTGCTTGATTAGTGACTTAAATTATAATTTTTTTCTGAAGGAGGTTAAACCAGTTTGTTGAGTGAAACAGAGAACTGGCTTTCTACGAAACTTTATTAAAAAATATCTCACGAGAACACCGACAAAACACAAAATTGGATGTCAAAATCAACAGACAGAACATTCTATCATATATGAAATTACAACCAGACTACGAGGCTATTAAGTATAAATTACGCACAAAAGTCAACAAGTTCACTACAATCAATTTTGTGTAAACCAGATGACAAGATAATAAACAAAGGCAAACCAAATGTCAATTACACATTCAGCTGCTTCAAGCACTACATTGAACAAAGCTGCTAACCTCTCGACCTCTGCCTACATGAACGCCGATTAGCCGTTAGGCATCACGATCTACCGTCTCTTACATCATTACAGACGGACAATTATAGACACAAGTTTGATTGGAAAAAAGTTAATAGTTTTGAGCAGAGGATACACAAAGAAGGCTAGGGAATTTTTAGACGCTTGCCGTTCGGGTCAATTGGCAAACTAATAAAAACAATGAGGTAGAAGCAATTTACCAACCAATTAAGAAATATAACAAAACAAATATACAAACTAATACAGAACAACCAATCAAATTCAACGCCAACAGAATAAGCTGTTGGTCACTTGTAGAGGACTTTGCACAGCTCACCTGCTATCAAAAATTTGCGGCGATTACATTGTCTAGTCGACAATGGAAGGCTCCACAGGTAAACCATCCAGCCCAGATAACGCAATCAAGTGAAACATTAGTAGTTTATTATAACTTTTTTTTCAATAAATACTCCGATTTCTATTTCTATTTTCATCTATTTACTTGACGTTCATTACCTATCAAATATTCATTTAAATCTTGCAGAATATTAACATAACATTCTGTTCCTGTTGAAATCTAACTTCAACTTTGAATTTGTCTCAACAAATCATGATCTGAATAAGTTGAATCACCCAGTTTAGATTGAAATATAAATGATTTTAAGTGATTATTTTAAACTGATTGAATTCGTCACAGATTGATGTTGGCAGGGTATCATTGAAAAACACGGAGCATTGGACTACTGTTTTATCCTAATCAGTAGTGAGACAATTAACATCCAATGACAATGGATAAAACATAAATGTTAACTGCTACTTGCTTGATTACCACTAATCATGGCGTTCTCATTCATGTTAATTAATTATCTGAATAATCATAAAATAATGAAATCTCTTTTATAACTTCAATTAACATAACTTAATGCATTCAGATTATCAATGATTATATCGAAATGCCAATGACATAAATGATTTAACTGTGAAAATTATCAATCACAACTATGATAATGATAGTTCAGTGAAGATACAATGTCATATTCATATTTTCCTATTATTATTATTATTATTATTATTATTATTATTATTATTATTATTATTATTAGAAGATGAAATAAATTAAGGAATGTATTATATAAATATGCTATTTGTTTTCTTGTTTACATCTAATGAAACATTTCAATTTGTTTATTCACTTCATGAAAAAAACACTAAAAAGATAAACAAAAATTGAATGAATCACTTCAATTTAATCAGTATTCAATGTAATATGTAGATTTGTATATAAATGAAATAGTAAAGAAAGTTTTTATATGAAGATGTTGACAACGTCTTCAACAGAAATCAAACCAAATTCAACTATTCTTTCTCAAATTAGACTGACTTAATCTTCTGTTAACTGGTGGAATGTTGAAGTAACCTATCATAATTTGAAAGTATTTATATTCTCCAGTTGATTTGTTATAAACTGTAATTGGTAATTTCCTGTTTCTAACTGGAAGACACAGATACTTTCAAATTATATATTCATACCCATTGGATAAGCCTCGCTGTATGGACTTAATAATTAAATGTTGAACGCTGTGACGTTTGACACAAAAAGGAGTGAGTTCAAATTACGGTATGAATATCATTACTTGGGCACAGATACACTAACTGACTAATCCTAAATAAAACTAAAGCTGCTTCCTAGTTTCCATTTATCAAGCACAATATAACTTAATATATGCTTTGAATCTTATCATAGTTTCAACTATTCTAAATAATGCTACTACAATAAAAATCATGATATTTATTTTTCATTCCTATCAATGATTGATTAAGAGACGATCACTTAAAAGTTAATAAATCACTAATTGGTTAGTTCATACACTTTAATACTTAAATATTTTAACCTATATATGTTATGGTCACGTATACAAACTTTAATCATAATACTGTTTTTCGTGAACTTATTAACTAGTATTTTAATAAGTAAGATTACGTAAGATTGTTAGTACGGGTGTTATATTTACTTAATAACAGAGAAACGAAAGACATTATCCAGCTGATCTATGGTTCGACACAGACTTCTATATCATTTAAGTAAAAAATGTCATAATGTATAACATTTATTAATTCACATGCATGTGAACAAATATGCATAGAGATGAGTATCTGAATTAGATAATAGAGTTCTGAGAAAAAAAACATCCTGAAATTATTTCAGACTCAGTTAGAACTGCATTCTCGGAAACGCGTAGGCGACATGTAAATATCACTTTTTTGTAGTGCCCTCTCTTATTATTCCAATATTTTACTTTAGTAGATGTTGTCTATCTAAGTGCTAGTTACATTAAAGATTTGAATTCTAACGTCTAGAATTATCTCCAACTGAGAATAGATGGTGAAAACGCAGTACGACGTTCTAAATGTAAAAGGCAAATGTTGTGAAATTTACAGCTGTAACTAAAAAAAACTACCTAGGAAATCATAAACTATTGTGTGCCGTACTCATCCATTAAATAAATGGAAAAAGTAACAAAAATTTTTGGGTTCATTACACGGGGTAAACATTCATAGCCTTTCAGAACGAAAAGAAAAGATAGACCAAACTGGATGAAAAATAGTTTCAGAATAATCTCACTGACTCACAGAGGGACTTATTAATGGCAAGTATAAAATAAATAATATAAGATTAGATAAAATAAACAGAGCAAGTACACTACATTTTTACACAGTATGCAAGTATGCGAAAAAGAATCCAAGTAGACCTGATAGGAGCAATGACCATTGTAGACAATGAAGAGAAGATACTTACAAATGGATTGTTTCCTCCTGAATTAATAAATAGATTGCTCAAGTACTATGCTTACCTTTATAATAATTTAATTAATGTGGTTTTGGGGAGATAAATATTAAGTCTAGTTGTTTGTATTCTACACAGATCGGTTGAGTACCATTGTGACGAACACAAACAACTGCATTTAATGTTTATTTCTAAGAAACCACCTCATTACAGTTGGAATAAAAAACTCATTAGTAACTAACTTCGGAATGTTTCTGAAGTTCTAGTGAAAAGTCTTGAACTGATCGCAGGGTAACATTGCGAATCGAAGGAGAACTAAACAGCCTGTTTCGTTTTAGTATGGAACATCTACAGCAGTGCACATCCTAGATTCCTCACCAACGGGGTTTCATGCTGACGACAAACGCCTAACCTCTTTGCACAACTGGGTAAGCATCCAATAGTAGAACTTCAATTTCCATCAATTTTCGACATAAATCAGCGACGACCACCCATTGTCATCGGTGAAAAATATCTGCACTCAAGACTAGTTTGAACTCCTTCAGTCACAACTTCTCACTACAGCTTCAGGAACATCCTGAAATTATTCGCTAGTGTGCTGTTTATTGTAATTGAATTAAAATGGTTTGTAGTGATTGGTATCAAGTCTAGTTGATTGAATCTATCACAGACTGATATTGTCAGCTGTCCAGCGCTTCATGATTTTCAAGTGGTACCATGCCAACATCAATCTGTATCGAATTCATTTAGTTAAAATACCAATCTTTACAAAACTAACCATTTATAATTAAATCGAAAATTGTTACTAATAATGAACTAGGAAATCAGTAATTTGTTTTTCTTATCAAACAATTATTTATTTTTATTTTCTCATTGTTCCTATTGAATGAGCTAATCGTTTATTGTTGTTGTTGTTTACACATATTTTTATATAATCAACTGAAGTAATGATAATATAACTTTAATATTATAGGAAATAAACCAACTCACACATAGCATATCAAATAGTTTCGGTTGAATAATACTCTATTAGTTAGATGTGTCTACAAGGAATCCTGTTCTAATCAATATTTTGAAGCTGGAATGGTTTCTTTATTTTCAGAAAATTATGTAATCCTAATAGAGCTTATGCTATCAGTGCGTATCAAACTCAAGTTACCTAGTATAACAATTCTGAGATGTTACTACTGAATTACTATGAGGTGTGACTTACATTTTGAAGAAGAAAAAAAATTAGTGTTGATCGATTACTGAATAGTGACAAATATTATATACCAACAACTAAGACAAACATGCAAATGATCACCATATAACAATCAATTAATATAATTATTAAGTTTAGTTGTTTGTCACAGATTATTGTTGGTTGGGTACAAATGAAAACTAGGGAACACTAGACAGCCGTTTCGTTTTAGTATGCAACTCCCTAGCAGTGCTAATCCTCAATTCTGTCAGGGAATTAAACTCATGACCCACAATCCATACGACGAACGCTTAACTATCGGAACCAGTGAGGCAGTTGACGCTCTGTATTACAAACTGATGGAAGTAGAAAGTTCTACTATTTAACACTGGTTGGCTTATTGATGCATATGGTTAAGGGTTCACAGTGTAAGCCTAAAGGATATGAGTTCGATTCCCTATCGGAATTTATATTACACACTGCTTAGATGTCTTATACTAGGACAAGACATCTGTTCACTGCAGTTTTGATTTTCAGTAGTAACCGGCTAACATCAGTCTGTCACGAATACGAATAACTAAACGTGATACCTATCTACACAAAACCATATCATTTCAATGGATATTATTTAGTATTTCAACAGTGGTTATTATCAAGTAAGTCTGTTTTGCACTCACGCATGATCATTTCGATAAATAGTTTTTTTAGTCCCATATGTAGCATCTATTGTTTTAGCCAGTTGAAAACTAAATCTAAAGCAAATGCATAAATATCTCTAGCTGCCTGACAGTAACGGTGAAAATAGTATTATTCGTGAATTATAACCATTTAAGTATATTGAATTAAAATTAATGTTTATCTCAATTGAGGTGATTTTGTGGAGAATTCTACTTAATTTGTTGATTTCCACAAGCTGATCTCATCAATGAAAACTTTGAACACTAGATGGCTGTTTTGTCATATGATGGAACTATTAAGTAACATTGTACATCTACTACCTCTGCCTGAAATTGCATCCAGTTTTATCGGATCAGGCCTAGGGATGTTTAATCATCGACGTTACTACTTAGTGTCTAGTGGTCGGATTGACGCTTTTTTAATATAAATTACAAAAAGATGATCATCCAGTATCATTAGTGATAATCGTCTTGCTCGTATCATGCATGAACTTCCGCCAATAATCATTTCTTACTAAAACTTTAAAAGTCTTTTGAAGTTAACCACTAAGTGAATTGATTACTGTAGTTAATTTGATGCATATCTGTGGTGATATTGTAAAAGTATGTTGTTGTTTTATTCACTATAGATTATTTTTAGCTGTGCACCGATGAATACCCATAAGATAGCTTGTAGGTATGTACTTCTGAGGAGTTGCGCACTCGAATAAGATGGCTGTCCAGTCCACTTCTGGCTTTAATTGCTACCCAACTTATATCAAGTTGTAACAAGCAAACTAACAAGAAAAATCACGAAATTAATCAACATAATACTGTTAGACTTAAACATTAGCAAAGTAACCGCCATTTTAAGGCGATGTTCAATGGCTAAATTTGGTAAGATGCATTATTTTATTGACAACCAGAATAATTAATGTTTGCAACTGATGGAGAATATATATAAGTTTTATTGCACTCTGAAAGAGATAAATTCGAAATGAGACAAGATGGACAAAAACACTCCGGTATTGGGTAGAAACAATTGTACAATGAGGAGATAATGGCTATTTAATTGGTTCAATCATCAGCTATCTACTGTTAAATATCTAAAGCGATATGACTAATATTCAACTGATATAAAATGATGGTATTCTCATTATCAATAATCATTATGAGTTTACTTTGTTTAGTGAGACTAGAAGACGTTCTTTACCAAATAATGTCAGAAGTATTAAAAACAATCTCTCGTTCCATAGATTGTTTATTATTATCTTTAGTACTTAATCATGTTTATAGTACGAGAGTAGTTCATAATAATTTTAGACGGCAGTTAACTCAAAACAGAATATCACTTCTTGATTATATTGTCAGATGTAGATATCCTAAATTATTAACATCTTACAGTGTAGTTCCGATGTACTTTGTGTCATATTCAACTAATATTGAATATAGGTGTACTCATATTGATATCCACTGTGCAGTTTTTTTTTGTTTATTGATGTCAGAAATTGTTTTCCAGATTATTGACTGCAGAGATACTATAAACCTTTTATCCTTACTAATAAGAGAATTGTTACTTATCATAGCTCTACACTTATAGATATGTTTTAAGATATTAATATCATATCAACATAGTGATAGTGCTACATCATAATGTTCCACTAATCGGGTATGTTTATGATGAGTATACGTAGTGATTTCCTAAGTAATAATACAAATGAGGTCAGCTTATGTAGTTTAACGTTTGACTATATCTAATAAGCAGAATTTTCAAATCATTCCCTTTAACAAGTCAATAAATACTTATAGACCTGAACAATTAAGAAATGAGTGCTAAAATGATCAAATTATGTAAAATTAAAAGATGTAGAATAAATTAAAACAAGAATTATAACCGGCTATCTACTAAACTTTAAGGTGATTCTTAAGTTATCCATTGTATTTAATACGATTTACTACATGATTTGTGAATTCATCCTTGGTTTACTGCCAAACACAGAGTCATTCATGTCCATAGATATGACATTCGAATGAACAAACTGATTAGTACAACTTCTTTCCTTACTTTTGCCACTAACATAGTTTATCATTTCCTTCCTTTTTTATCTGAAGCTGTCATATTCTTTAAGCTTAGTGTTCGGCGGCGAGACTATTATCGATTTATTAAGCGACGTTATAAGCGCTTACCTCTGAGTGTAATATGTTACAGAATTTCTCTACAATAAACTAAACGACTGTTTTGTTGGTCCACTGTTTAACTAGTCGTTGTCCTTAATTGTGTTTTAGTCACATGTATATGCAATCAGGAGTTCTCGTTAGACATGGTGGTCACCAGAACAAAACGTAGTAAAATTCGAGTCTCATATAGATCTGAAAACTAAACATAATGATTAAATCCTTATTTACAACCCGAGTAACCCAATCACATTGTACAAACTTAGTTCAGAAACCAGTGAATATATTTCATACCCATGATTTTGCGAAAATGAAATAAAATATCTAGTGGATACGTTTCACAAAATGGTTACCCCTAAAACTTCATCAGATTCATCACTAAGCATAAAATTAGCAGATGAAGTCAATAGTCAGTTCATTTTACTGTATATGAAGAACATTATGACGTAGCCAAGAGATAATTAAGACCACTACGAATAAGTAAGACACATGAATCAATAAAATCGCTGCAATTAATGCTATCGACTTATAATTCGAGGAACTATCAAATAGAAGATCAGAGATCAAGTCAAATCAAAATGAAACTAGAATGCTTATTGACGTGACGACAATCGGTCAAATATCACGCAGAAAAGGCAAAACGATAGTGAGTTGTGAAGAAATTCTTAAGTCCACTACATTCTGAGGTGAAAGCTGATGGCGTTGACTAGTTAGCCAACAATAGCGTTGTAATCAAACAATCAGCTCAGAAAATACATTGCCTCCAAAATCTTTATTAATTATTTACTATCGTCATAATAATTGGGCTTCAAAGGGTAATATTTTCGGATGAAATGCTATCACTTGTTTGATATCATACTGTTATTCTATCTACATACATAATAGAATAGTTTTTTTTATGAAAAAAACCAATTGAAAACAGATATTTCCTAACTCTACTTTGTTTATTGTTATTAATGGAGGCATAATTTTAATACCTCTGACTTTAACATAGTAGAAAATGATTTCTAGTCACACTAAACAAAGGGAAAGCATACATGAATATCGATATGAGTAGACATTTATTCCATGTCAGTTGAAAATGAGGCATGTCACTTTAGATTTCTATTTGAAGATAAGCAATTAACCAACAATCATTAACTATATGGAGTGATACTAGATTTTAAGGTAACCACAAAATATAATGTTTTTTGAACTAGTTTATTATTATAAAACCATCATTACGTACTGTAGGTCATGGCTGACAAACTACGTATGGAGAACTCAGTCAAACACTTCTGTCTACAGTGAAGATGAATGTAGCTAAAACAATTTCACGAGAATAATTCACAGACAAAGTCACTAAAATTAATTAATCTTATGTTTGTGGTATAATCAAAAACAGCTTGTATCTGAATGAAGTAAGCAAAATTAAACAATCAAACACAATAAATACAGTGACTAGAAGATTGCGGTTAAACATAATACTGTTGTGAACAAAGTTCTTTTACAAACTGATACGTACGACAAATTAATCAGAATCACCTTCTGCGCACCAGTCAGAGTACCTAGTTAGTCCCGGTACGTCTGTCCTATTCCTTCACAGTTTCAAACTGGAATAGGGAGAACGTAAAATTGATAAAACAACAAGACATAATCAAATTATATAAGAAACAGTCCTGTTTATATACATGAAACCTGACCACTGAACAACCATTTAGAAAATTAGCATACATGCTAAATAAGAGCAATTAACAATGACCTGGAGTAACGTATATACAACTAAGTAACAGTAGTTTATAAATGAAAAGTGATAGACTGACAGTTAGTATGTTAAACGGAAGGATAGGACGTAAGGAACATAATAAAAGTAGAAATGAAGTTGTCACTTTGCATACAATTAAAATAAATGAAATAGACGGTCGAATAACACCTATAGAAGACAATCAGTCTTTTTTAGGTGTCCAACATATCAATTATCTTTCATGTTAGTTACACGGATTTACCTTCTTTCTGATCAATGAAACAATGATTCAGCTAACATTTTTAATATATAATAGTGGATATTTAACTGTTTCAAAATAGACAACTTTCTGATAATAGATTCATTTCTGAATTGACATCACAGATTGGTCTGAGTTAGATAACTTTTTCTTCCATCAGACCGCCAACAAATCAAGTCACGGACCATTTAGGCTAAACACTGGCCTAACTTTCAAAAGTTGACATTTTTAACTAAGTCAACTAGCGATATATTTACGTAACTGTGTTCGTTGTCATCTATTGCCTTACACGAGATATGGTTGAACTCCACCAGTATTGCTCACCACGCCGAGTATGGGGCAGTTGCCCACCAATGGAAATCCGTGAGGTCGAGCAAATGCTCCTTCCCAAACTGGATAAGTTAGAAATATCAACCACTGAAAGCTGGCTCAGTAGTCTAGTGGTTAAGCGATTTCTTCAAGGCCTTAAGATCCTGGGTTGAATTCTCTGATTGAGAATAGGGTTGCTTATGCATGATTGCCTCTCAGTGGTCCCATACTCGGATGAAGCAGCTTTCCAGTGTTTCCTGGTTTTCAATGTTTGTCTTACTTAAGCTAATTTTGATATCGAATTTAACAGTTTTCATACTACCGATTAGAACTTCATTTCTGTTTATCAAAAGACAAGCATGGTGATCGACAAGGGTTTATTTTAATAAAAATAACCAACTCAGGTGTTGGTAACAAGGAATATTTTGATCAATTATTAAAAAAATACTTGATTATTTTATTTCCTACCGTCTAGACAAACAGTAACATGTAAACATTACTGGAGTAATAACTTCTTAACATAACAACCCTTCTGCCCACCAGGTAAAATTGGAATATTTTCACGTGACATATAAACAAATGAAAAATAAGCTAAATGATTAAGAACAAATAACGAACGTCTACAAAACAGATTGTATAGTGAGCGATAATGTTTTTGAGTTTATATGAGTTAAGAACAAGGTACACATTAGAAAACGAATTGTAGCAAATACAGGTTTAAAATTATCACTAAACGGTACAAAACAATGTTTTATGATTCAATGGGGTCATTACAATTAGAAGATTAAAACTTGATCTTTGTATTTAACGGGAGTCAGCAGTCAACCCTTAATTACTCTGATAACAATAGATTGATGACCTTGTCTTCTATACCTACGTTTTATGATCACATTTAGGTATGTTCTGCCTTAAAGTTTCTTCACTTTTCTTGTCTTCATTCATTCACAAAAAGTTCATGTTTATCACTAATAGTCATTGTCCTTCATGCATTCACAAAAAGTTCATGTTTATCACTAAATAGTCATCGATTTTCATCGGTTGTCACCTGCTCTTCACTCGACATGATTGAATTCCATTGAGCATGTCTTCTCACTAGAACTTCAGGGATCTCATGAAGAAGCTAGTCACTAATTATCTGATAGCGACTTTAACTGAGTGTTATGGAGTTCGTCAATTTTAAGTTCGATAACACTAATTGGAATGCATCGGATCCAAAGCATTTTTTAAATGCCATCTCTCGTGAATTTTTCAAATAATGTTTAAAAATCGACTATCTTTAAACATTTACCCCCTTTCTATGTGTGGATACGTAACAAACTAATGTTATGGTTGCTAGAATATCCATAAATGCCACCGATTTGTACGTGTATATTGGTTATTACTTGATATAATTAAAGTCATTTTGATTTTTATTTAGAAGAATTGTTTTATCTTGTGTATATACGGTGAAATTAAAGTGTCTTTTGACAGCGGTAGACCATACTGTTTTCTTTTTAAATTATAATATTCAATTGAATATATAAGTGTTTATCTCATAAATTATATTGAACAACGAACATAACCGAAATTAAAGACACTTTGTTTACCGTGAGATTAGTTGATATCTTCTTATGAAACCTTTCTTGAAATAACATTAGAAAATAAAATATTCACAAACATATCTAGGCTAACTACTCATTAATTTACAAGGTTTTTTACTTTAAATAATGTTGATAAAATGTTTAGTTCGATATTGGAAACTGATGTAAATTAGATAATCTTCGACCGGGTGAATTAGTTAACATAGGAGTGAAATTATCGACGTCTTACAAAATGAAAGTAAATAAAAGAAAAACGTAGTAAGAGTTTCTAATTGAGATCACATCAGAAGACCTAGCTCTTTTATCACACACACACACACCAACAAATGAAGGAAAAAAAGGACAGTGTAGTGGCATCCTCTGAAATCAGTTGGCCTTAACATGCATAAATGAAAAATTAAAACCCTCACATACAAAACAAGGAGCACCAACGTAGTTACACTTGATAGGGATGTGGAAATGTTCTCATACATAGGCAGCGTCATCGACAAACAAGGAGGGTTTTATTCAATTCAGATGTGAAGGCCCAGATTGGTAAGGCAGAGGCAACTGCCACCCAGCATAAAAGCCACATTTTTTAATACAGATGTAAAGACAGTTCTATTGTATGGATCTGAAACGTCTATAGAGAACTACGAAAAGCATCCCTCAAAAGATACAAGTATTTAACAACAGTTGTTTACGCAATATGCTACAAATCTGTTGGCTTGACACCATCGGCGACAACCTTCTGTGACATAGAACAAACTAATCAATATCCAGTAGGGAAAGAAACTAGGAAAATGTGCTGGAAATGGATAGGACATATATTGAAGAAATCATCAAAATGAGTCACAAGACATTTACTAACTTGGAATCCTTAGGGCTACAGGAAGGTGGAAGACTGAAGAATACATTGGGTGAGAAATTGGAGGCAGATATGAAAAGAATGGAGAGCACTTGGAATGAATTGAAAATGAAAGCCCCGGACAGATATGATTTTAGAATTCTGGTCGACGGTCTATGCTCCACATGGGGTAACAGGTATTGATTTATTGATTGGTTGATTTTAGATCACTTACATTTAGTTTAATCATAAGTTAGCCACGTTTCCAGTTAGGAGAAGTATTCTGGTTTTATTTGTAAATTGACTTTCATTACGATGTTGGTCCTAGTGACTTCCACTATGTTTAGGATGTTTAATCTTACTCTCATTATTCAGTGTTTAGATGTGTATATGAAACTGAAATTTTCATATCATGTTTATTAGCTATCAGATTAGTAAAGATAATAGTATCTAACGGATATGATGGTTCATTTCTCTTAACAATATAGGTATAGACGCTCTTCTCATTTATTTGCTACCAACCGAATTTGTTTTATTTAAAACTACTGCCAAAAATATGACTTTATTTTGCATACAAATTTATTTTCAGTAATGAATTAATTTGAATTTAGTACAAATTTACCAAACAGTTCATGATTTTCTAACTATTTCGAATTGTTTTTGTTATGTTGGGCGATTAAAGAAGAGTGACAAACTTTCAAAACTGTCTTTTGGAGGACTATTTCAATTATTTTGATTGTGAGTAGTGTAAACATTTCACTTCTATCATTGTTACGTTCCTTTTACTCTGTCCCCACATTTAGTATATTTACTTTTAGTATATTGTTTCTCAATGTGAACTACAGTTAGTTGGTTGTATACAAGTTGTACGTATTCACTACCACTATTTCCTTACTTCTGTATTAATGTTAGTTTCCTAATTAGTTGACTGTGTGGCCTGATTTTGTGCATATATAAAAGCATGATTGAAGTACAATTCGATTCAGTTCTATCTGTTGGCTCATCGATCATTGTTTTTCTCTATTCTGGCTTGGAAACTGGCAGTAGCGGGGCAGAAGTGTCCGTATACTGATTGGCAATCATCAAGGGCACTGTGTATTTCCACAATAAATAACAATTGGCGACGGGGCTTGAAGTGAATCCAACTTACTCAGTCATTGGTCGTAAAGTCTAGTATATTTTATGTTCTAATCAGCCACAAAGAATTGCATTTAACGTCATAAGTCGTAAAACAGAACATTTTTTTTCTAGTTCAAAATGTTATTTCCATTGTTTGTTTTGAACGTTTTAAGCTTCTGTGAACTAATTGATTGCATAGTAAAGTCTTTCTAGATAACTTTTTTAGCGTTTACTTAGCAAAGAACTAATGTATTCTAATTTACACTTAGTTGGTTATTTTTTCTTCTTTTTACCTAAAATATGGCTGGTTGTTGTTCATAACCCTGTTTTTATTACTTCAACAATCATTATATGATTGTCTTTACCACTAGCTTAATCGCTAACCCTTCAGTTAATTAGTATGTTTTGTAATGGTTGACTGAGTCTGTTTCAACATCTTTATTATGAAATTAGTTCCAGGTTTCTATAAAACGTTCTCTTTATTTCAAAGTGTGGCCTTATAATGTCTTGTTCAGAATGATACTGAAACTCCACGATAGAATCAATCAACTCAGACAACACAACACCACGACAATCGTTATAGTAAGATAATAATCTCTTTCATCGACTAATAATTTGCATTACCTGTAATGCTTAATTAACATAACAAAGAAATAAATCATCTTACTTATCTATCGTACAGTATAAATCGAAGACAGATATTTTCTTAGAACAGGATTGACATGTACTGAATAAAATTTACATATTATAACCATAATAATAGAGGCAGCTAAGATTAATTTTGATACAACTATGGTCAATTCCCTACTTATAAAGTTATTCAAATGTTGAATTATAAAAATTACCAATAACAAATCTATTCAGTTGGCAACCGACGGTGCCCAGCATAAAGTATGCACAAAAATCTGACTTTATACATTGGCTGATCACTGTATAGTGACAGTTTTGGTGCTCATCAAGTCTTTTATAATACTGATTGAATTCTATTGATCGAGTTGTAATTTTTTCACTAGTCTAAGTGACTCGACATCACCGGCACTATGTAAAGATGAAAACTGGTTTGATGGTAATCATCTGAAAACCCTGGATCTAGATTTTGCTCTGTTTAATACTCTTCAGAAAGGTGTTCTTGCAACCTATGAGAAAACTTATGATTCTCTGTGTATCTGATCCCTGATCACCCAGTTTTACAGTTTGACATCGTTACCACTGAGCTATTTGGGCCATGACTTATTCCCTGTAGAACTAAGACGTATACATTGGTTAATCACAGTGTAGTGACCAGTCTGATGTACATTAAGTTTTTTATAACATTAATTAGATTATATCGATTGAGTTGTAATGTAGCTACTAATTTAAGTGATTAGATATTACTGGGATTATGTTTACATACGTTTATTCGAAGATTGCAGGTATGCCTTTATGTCTAATGTTAAATAGAATGAAGCCTCTACCCAGCTTTTCCACTAACTACCCTACAGTTTAACTTAATCATTGATGTACATTAGTCATTTTCAGCTAAAGACTTGGACGTTTTTGAAGAAATTGAGCTTATTACCTAGATTTCAATGTAACGTAAAATCACGCTTATTGATGTAAATTTCTCACGATTGTATTCTTGTATTTGATAACAATGCAGTAGACCTAGTTTCATGTATTATCTTGTTTATAAGAATAGTATTTGACAAATCGTCTTTCATATATCGATAACAATTCTTCTTTTAACAAATTAAGCTTACTAGACGATAAAATCTACATTCATGAATGAATTCAAAATAGATGTAAATATTATTTCTTACCAATAACTCCAATTTTTAAAGACTGAATTTAATTTTACTAAATTACCTAAAAGTAGTATCAACATTAAGGATTTACATATAAGTTGATCAAAGGGACTGAAAGTATACACTACTGAAGAGTTTCATACCCGGACAAAATAGCTGTCAAATTCTCCTTAGTTTTCAGTGGTACTTTACCAGTATCAATCTGTGACAAGTACAAACAACAACTTACCTTCATAAATTAAACAGCTCTTAATAGAAAAGTTTTGTTTTTTCATGCATTCGTAGATGAAGTTTGTGTACTTAACGAGTGAAATAATTAATTACAACTTAATGTATCTAAATTATCCCCTAACAGAGCGAAAGAACATGTAGCTTACACAATTTGTTGGAAGTTAATTTGAAACTCAATTACATATCCCTGGTTAGAATACAGTGTAAGGATTAACAAACATGATACTTGAAATACCCTCGTTCAGTTTACGAATGGCACAAACATCGTTCCGATTCTTTGACCACATTATGCCAATAACGAGACAGTATTTATGACTAAACAGGTTATCTGAGAAAAAGTGATCATATTACAGGGAATATAATAAATAAATGATTCATAGTTCTGCAGTAGCGTTGCCTACGTTTTGTTACAGGGACAACGATACAGAAATTTATTTATTTGACTGAAAAGCTGTCAGGTCATTTGTCAAAGAATTTGAAGCAAAAATAAAATACAACATGTCTCCCTCCCAACGAAAATCTCCAATAAAAGACAATGCTTTATCCACAGATGGAGGCACATCTGAGTTGTTCCAACTACAAGCTATGTATTTATGTGATTCTCAATATATAATAAGCCATAACGATGCAAAACCTATTCCCAAATAACAATACAACCATTGATTGATTATGACACGGATTGAAATTGACTGGGTACCATTAAAACTAGAGTGTACTGGACAGCTGTTTCATTCTAGTGTGAAACTCCTCAGCACTGCGTACCCCAGATTCCACATTAGTGGCTTCACGTTGGCGAACACCTAAGCCACTTCTGATAAAAATCAAAACTCGAAATTTTAATTTAATAAAACAAAAAAAAATAAAATCACAAAGATGCAAATAAATTTCATATGAAATATTATTATTACTTTAATGAAGGAATGTATTTAACACACATATATAACTTACGTACATTAATTAACCTGATTGGTGGAGTTTGGATTTGTTGGGAGTAAGATAGTTTTCATTAACGACAGTGGATGATCGTTGCGCTATATATCATAAATTGATGGAATCGGGAATTCTCCCAGTAGATACCGACAGAGTTGTATGGAAGGTGAGGTATTCGCCAAGCTGAAGCGAATTATATTAGGTTTAACCCAGTCTTATAACACTGCTGAAATCAAGTTCAGGAGTTCAAATGAAACTTAGTCTTAGAAACAGCATTTCTCATATTACTGAATATTGGCAACGTAATTTAGAAATTCTAGTTTAAACTAGGATTTTGCTCAAAATTCTTTGAAATTCAACTCAACAGCTTTTCATTCACATAGATGTGTTACTTAATCATTATTTCTGTGACTTAAAACTAACAACATCACTTTATTTATGTTATGTAAAATATTTATATCCCTCCCTCATAATAAAATTGACTTTTGCCAACAAACGATATACCATTTCCTCCTCCACTAATGTTATGTGATTCAACATCAACATTTTAGCTCACTGTGTTAGAGCTAAGTCTTACCAATAAACCTATATCTGACCTTAAAACCCGACCGAAAATCATATTCCAAACAATAAATGCCTAATTAGGTAGAGTGTGCATCTTCCCGTTGATTAGTCATTGACTGAAACTGGTCAAGCCCTTCCTACTATATGTGCATGCCTAAGCGAATCGTCTCGACAAGGAAGTAGTTCAATCCATGACTAATTAACTAGAAGAAACAAGCTCAACCTAATTACAAACATACCCGTTGCATCAGCCTAACCATTCGGACAAAGTAGCCCGGTGATGAACATGGTGGCGTCTGACACAAAGCAAACTAAGTTCGAGTCCTACTGTGAATATCAACTTTGAGATATAATTGCATCGAGCCGATGAGTCCCAAATAGAACGAAACACGCATCCTGGATTCTACCTACCAGTCACAAGTTTAATTTGAATAAATGCCTAATTCTAACAATAGTCTCTGATCATAATTATGATCTGCACTTTTAGCTTGAATACGCGTCAGTCACGATGTTGATAGGGCATCTCATTGATTAAGTGGGAAATTTTGCACGGTCGAATGCTACATTTGCTCATTCATACCCTTGCTTTCTAGAGCATGTTTAGTTAGAAACACTATCATTTTATCTGTATAGAGAATAGTCTAATCATGAATTGTTTGTTTGGTGTGCAAAAATAAAGTCTCAAATAGATTGTAGATTTGGCAATATATATTCAATGTCTGTTTTCAGAGGCATTTGATATAGTTCTGTTATCCGTATAACATAAGTAGGTGGGTGGAGGAAGGACAGAGCTTGGAATATTTGTACAGTTAACTGAAAACAATACTCTCTTTTGAACACAAAAAGTCTAACTTACATAAACTTCAAAAAATATTTCCCAAGCTTTTAAAAAACTATTTCTTTCCTAATACATTTCAAAGGTTGTCTAATTCAGATCAATTCGCGATATCAAAACTGACAGTCAGTTATTTCCACAACACCCAAATGTAACTAATATCCGATCACCAGTGAGGTAATTTCCTGGAGTTCTAGTTTGAAGACGTGACTCTGGAGTTCAACGTTGTTGGATGTGAGGCAGTTACCCACCGATGGCAAGAATGAGGTCGCGCAAACTTATCACGAATTGACTGACTTAGAAATATCAACCGCTAGGAGCTTACTCATTGGTTTAATGATAAAGCAGTTCGCCAAGGAGCCAGAGGGTCCTGGGTTCTATCCTCGATGAGGTCATGCGTAAGCACTGCTGAAGTCCCATACTAGGACGATACATACGTACAATGCTTCCAGGTGGTCAACAGTTATATAATTCAGATCATTTTGTGATATCAAAAGTGACAGTCAACTATCTCTACAACACCCATGTATAAAATTTATTGTAATTTTATAAATTCACTTAATACTGATTAGAAAGATTTTCTATCAAAAAGAGAAACTTTAAAAAGAAAAAAATTTGCATTTGTTACTAGTTAATCATGTTGTATACAGGAAGTCACATGTTATTTACCATGTATTTTAATTCATAAATAACTAATGGAATTCTGTAATCTCTTTCATGAATCTTTATAACAACAAGATGAATTATTGCCAGGTGACATTTAAAAATTATTAAGTTTTCCTGATGACTAATCCAATTACAAACCTCAAGACTCTTGTTGTTATGTACATGAATCAGTTAGTTGCATTTAACAGTAGAATTTGAATGTGATCTACTGATTAAGTCAATCAAAGAGATTCTTTCAGTGATAGCAAGACTCGTCAAATGTGCAGCTGTTATGATCTATTTGTGTATAAGTTGTTTGTTTTGTTTGTTATTTTTCGCCGTTTTATAATTATATTACAGTTTTCACTCATTCATATTTAGATGATTCTGTTATTTGTGTGACATTCTATATGGTGCTATTGTTTGACTACCAAATACATTGTTTTTTCAGTGATTATATTCAAAGAATTTTAGAGGTATTCAGTGGTGTAATTAGTTTTCCCAATTTGAAATTGAGAAAACATTTACTTTCAACTACTTTCCAGTTTTCTGTTAATCATGCAATATTTTAATGTAAGACGTTTTTTGGTGATGTATTTCTTTAAGTTTCGGCCTGCAGCATCTTTCAGTCTTCAATGATAGAAACTCATATAGTTGTATAGCCACGCTTTTTCAACGTTATGTTTTTGGCAGCGTTACCTAAAGGGTTACTGCTTCTCGTGGCACTTTGAAGATCAGGTTATCAATGAAGTTGGAAACTGTCAGTTTTAAATAAGTAACTGTGAGAAAACCAAATCGAAAGTTGTCTGGTTTGTTTTATAATTAGATACATGAACCATTAACCATCAATTAGCAGGTCTTCATTAAGAACAGGGGGTTTTAAGGACTAATTTGTTACTATAATTATATCCTTAGACTTAACATTGTGGGGTCATGTTTAATAGCCTGCAAATCTCTCGTAATAAAGTGAACTTTTACTTTAATTGAATATTTTCAGACTATTTTTACTCATTATGTAATTAAAAAACTACAATCGAGATAATCCAAAACTGCAGTATCACTATGTTGTGTTTGCATACACGCTTAGATAAAAGCAGAAGTCCTGTGGGATACTTAGAAAAGCTAAGGAATAACTTACCATTTTCATTACTAATCTCTTAAAACAAAGTGTACGGGTTTTGAATCAGTATTCAGGCTCAGAATACAAGGTAACAGATTTATAACACTGAATTGAAAAAAGGCCGAAAAACCATCTGAGCGTATATTAATATCTGATAAACCAACCTCGGTTTCAAAAGCCTAACACTAGTGAATTGCAGGTTCCTACGCCAGTGAAGGTGACTGATTCTAAACTAAACAAAGTAACTGAATATGTTGAATGAAATTTCAAGACAACTATGTAACAACAAGATTATTAAAATAAACAAAGTAAAATCTTAAAAGGCTTATGTCATTTGACATTCAAATCTTTTAGTTGTAGATTGCTGTAAAATGTTTTATATAATTTAGGAATAATCTGGATGATGCACACATGTTACGTGGAGAATGTCTTTGAGATTTCTTGAGTGTGCCACTGTATATTTGCACGAATACAAATTTATGGCGTTTTCATTAAAGAGATTGAGATTAATTTTACTCATTGTTCAGATGAAGAAAGTTGCCTAATTTAGTCGTTAATTTACCACAACAGATACGTAATGTTTCAATTAGTATACAAGTGTAGTACTGGTCCTGGTCATCCGGTAATGTTTTTTTGGTATAGACCTTAGTAAAGGATTTTATTTGGTTAGTATATTTCCACAAGCTGCTCACGATGTAAAGGTATTTATTGATGTGAAGATTTGTACGTTTCTTACGACATACTAGATGGTCTAAATAACAGTATATTTCTGGTTGGGTGTAGCAGCACTCTTTTTGCTATGACCATACTTATATAACTTTGCCAGCACATGACTTTTAAACGATATTTCTTCCAAACAATCCTCTGTATCTTATTTCAAATAGTTACTTGATATTTAGGTCAGACTATGGTTAGTAAAAGAGTCCGTAGTTGGTTACTTGCACAAAACAAGCATTCGCTAATGCGATTGATCATATTAGCAAGAGCAAATGAATTTGCATCTATTAATTTACGGTTCGCATGTTATGGTATGAGTAAACATTGAAAATGATATAATTTCTGCACCAAGTTAAGTTTGATTGGCTTGTCTGGTTGCGGGTATCTGGAATAAACTAACTCGTGTTAACTAATTTTCGACTTTTGCACTATGCATGGTCATAAATTGAGTTTCACGGTGCTTGTTGAAGAATATATAGAGTATACGAGATTTCATCGGTCATATTATTACCAGAATTACAATCGCGAAACGGACTCGATCAGGGTGCTACCAGCTCACAGTGTAATAAGACAAGAGAGCCCAGTGAATAGTCTTTGTACTACCATAAGAGTATTAAGAAATGCAACCTAAGGTTGCTTTTCATACACATGCATGAAAAGTTACATATTACATTGCTAAAAACACTTGGGGATTAATAATAAAAACCACGTTGCCATATGTGTAATACTCTATTGTATAAGACAATGTTATTCTACCTTACATTTATGTTTCCGCTGAATCAGTTTTCATGACACCTTAAATCACCTACGAGAACAGCATAATATTGCCATATAATTCCATCACTAAGCACCAAAAAATCAAAACAAGTATCTTTACATCAGTAGTAACTTGTGAAAACATGCTTTTTGCCATAGACTGTAGTAGTGTGCTATATATTGTTATTCACTCACAATCATCGCATAACATAGCAAAAAAGTGGGTCGCTTCAAGTAGTAAAGCTACATAAGGACCTAGAGTGACAGTAAGTCGATATAACTTTCTGAATTAATCAACAAGAAAGAACAAGTATCGAGAACAAGACCAAAGTGCAAAGGAATGCATAAACGAGTATATAGACGCTGTGTTTTTCTTTTTGTAAAGACGTACAATATTTCATCAAAATAATGATATCAGTACCTTGTAGATTTTTGTAAAATGTACACGAAAGATATTCCATGTCATAACGGATAATGCACAAGGTAACACTTATTATCGGTACATTATGCCGACTGTATCAGTAGGTTATGAGCATTTCATACAAATGTATGACACTGTCTTTGATCTTCTGAAGACTTTCTAGCTCATATGTTTCACATAACACCGGTTGAATCTTTAATAAATTAAAAGCATCAAAACATAAAAGTAAATGAAAAACTGAACACACTGTAAGATACAAAGTAAATGAAGCATTAAAATGATGTTATTGCTATTCTGGAAGCTATTTACATCATTTGTATCACTTCTTGTGTCCTTTACATGACATCTTGAGTACGAACCCACTACTTAAATATCAGACATATTAGACTTCGGTTTTACGAAATGGTAGTTTGAACTACTAATAGGTTTATTGTCATTTATTAGAATTGACAAAGTTGAACAAGTAAAACGTTTGATTGCGGTTTTTTATTAAACCTGATTATTAAATAGTGCTTGGTATTTAATGGACTCCTCAAATGAAATACACGTGTATATCTCAGCAACTGTTTCCAATCAACACTTGAGTAATCAGCTAGGTTTCGCGCGTAATATGAAAGGTGAATGATCAATTAACACGAGATGATGCATTTCAGCAAGATGAAATCAAACAAATTGAATCAAACAATCACAAATATAAGCATTTTTGTTATTTAGTCATTCTGTAGCACTGCATACCAAGAGAATAATATAAAATAAGTGAAATATTCTGTTTAGGATTATCAGTGAATGACATACAATCAAGTTTATCTATTTCATACAATAATCATGGCTACAGCTACACAATTTAATCCTAACTGAAGCTTTGTGTAACTATATATCGTACTATTAAAAACCAAGTGGTTATAGAACGGTTACTAAACCTCATGAATTGTAAGATAAACACATCATACTCACCTGTAAACAGCATAATGCAACATCCAAGGCCTGTTATTAATTCTATTAAACATGGACTTAATACAGTCGTTTAAATGTGAAATACAAAGCTCCTCTAAATAAAATTTATTTACTCTAGTCTTAATTATGGTCTTAGCTATGGTTTATCTCAAACCTACTACTAAATTCTTCGATTATAATACGTTCATTGTAATGCGGCCAGATAAGAATGATTAGTTATTTATGAAATACTTACCTACTAAATGAACAGAAAAACTAATCGAAAGTGAGATAAATAGCACACTTGGTTAACATAGAAACGTTGTACTTAACTCAAGCCATAACAACTTATCATTGATACAAATATTAACATATACAATGCACAAATATCCAAATGATAACTAATATAGTTCTTACAGAATTGATTTTAGTTTCATTGCACACGTAGTATACAATGTAACTTATTTCAGTGATTACAGATGCTTGTTTTAATGTAAATTCCGTTTCACTAAGTATTAGGTAAATAGTTATGCAATAGATTAGGATTATTATTGCATAACAATCAATAACACCTTAATACAATCAATTGTGTCCAGTTACAAATGTTGTTTTTATATTATGTTAAGCTAAAATGTATGTTTTCATCATAACTTGACTTACATCCTTTATTGTGACTACTTACTCAGACATTAAAATTCATTGAATTTATCTTGATTTTAGTTTTTTTCATTCAATTTTCTTCATCGTTGCGCAATTCCTTAGTTGATTAGCTAGTTAGAATTACGACTGAATTCCTTACTTAGATCAATCATCTTATCTAATTCTGTCTATTGATGTAAGGAACATAGATAGTTACAGACTGTGCCATATGTTTTTCGTTCATGATTTATTTATTGCCTATTCTGGTTAGATAAAATCAGATTGTCTTAATTAAGTAAAATGGATTAACATATTGACGTAAATAGTAGGCTAGAAATAAATTTTGTTAAATCACGTTGATATTTCATGAACTCCGATCAATATGAATAGCACTTAACCAACTTATTGATACAACCTACTTGGAATCAATACGGTGACCGTGAACAGTACGACTGATTGATCGACGTCCATAATTCTGCCCTGATCCTGTTATTTCTTAGATAGATAGAAGAACACAATATAAGTCAGCCAACATCTAGAGTCACTTTATATTTTTTGCATTCGTTTGTATACATACAAATCTTGACTTCACATATGACCAATTACAAAAATACCATTAAGACAAAACAAGGACAATAATGACAGAAATCTGGGAAACAGGTACAGCTAATTGGTAGTTGTTCATGAATAGAGAATCATATGGCAATAGCTAATAGGTGTAATGGGAAATTAGGGCGAAGGGAACATAACAATAATAGAAATAAGGTGTACAATTTACATATAATCAAAATAAATGAAGTAATTTTTTTGAAAAATTATTCTGGAAGTTGGTCTATCTTCTTAAGTTGCTCGATACATTACCAGTTGTTCTGGTATTTTTTTATTTATTTAAAAAAGGCTTAGATTCACTGTAGCCTTCAAAATATGGAAAACTCTTTGTCTATTCTCAGGTGAACTACGAATGCCTGATTATCAGATTAAGCTAAGCGATTGCTTTTATTTGCAAAATGAGTTTGAATTATTTATGATACAGGCGTTAAGTAACTATATGTACAGGTATTGTATACAACAGTTCATGTGAATAAATCTTACGACATTCATCTTTTTACTCTAAGTATAGTACGAAAAATAGGATTATTTTCTCAGGCAATCTTAATTGTTTTAGAGTCTATGACATACTGTCCAATACAGTTACCTACCTGTGTTTATTACAAATGCCCACTGTTTCCCTTTTTATTTAATTTTCTCATTATTGTATTTGTAGAAACTACATTTATTCGTCTAGTATTACATGGATTGAACTACTGTTAACGGATTTACTTAAAATACTCAGATAACATGGTCATTCATGACGAAGAAACTGATATAATTCAGTTTCTCTTGAAAAACCTGAGTAACAACCGAAAGCTATTTGAGGGACGTTTCTAGGTAAACCTCTCCTAAACTCCCTTTTAACTCAAAATGTTGCTGTAAAGTCATTTTACTGAGCGCTTAAGCTAATTGTAAGAATATAGTGATTGAGAACACCTATCATATTATTTAACAAGGAAGTCAAAACAATCCGAATGTATTGGTGTCTAATAAAATCTTATTCCTGATTCAGAAAACCCTCTTGGTTGTTTTGAGCATGAACCACCTGTTACACAAGATATATATCTGTGTGTCAAAAAAGAAAACAGTATACTGAGCAGCAGTTGGCTTCGTAGAGCTCGATTGACGTCGAACAAATTATATGATGTAGGGTAACCTATGTAAGCGATAAAGATTTTGATTGCATCTATCGTCTAAGCGTTGCTCGTATACTGCAAACCGAACACAAAAGTGGAGCTGAGTTTCGGCAAAGTATACTGAGCAAATTTGGAGGATTGTTCAACTAGATTACGAATCTTTATCTATTGGCGTGAATGAAATATAGGTTATGTAAATACAGCAATCGCTTATCTTGAGATATAATGTTTACTGGCGTAGGTGTACGTTGAAAGTAATCTCAGAGTGACTAACTAAAATATGAAATCAGTTTATCAAGTGATTGGTTGTTGGTTTAAGTCATATCTTAGAGGTGAATACTAACTGGTTGGAGTCGGCGTAGTAAGTTGTGATTAGAGGGTGGGAACATTGAGTGACTTGATATAAAAGAAGCCACAATTTGTAGTTGAATTCAGATTCTATCTTCTTATCGATCATAAGTTATATTATCTCTTTTTATACATCTTTTCATTAAGTTCTGTAGAAGCTTATCCTACACGTTTAGTCTTTTTCATTACTTTTTGCATTAAATTATATTCACCTTATTAATTTCGCTTCATTGTTCTAATGTGATACAGGCGGGTTGTTTAAGTTGTCGAGAATAGTTGAAATGATCCTTGATTGAATATCTAGAATAAATGCCATTGAGTATAGGGTATTTTTATCATTAATTAACATGGTGTAATCACTTTGTCTCGGTAATACAAAGCTAAAAATGTTTTTCAACATCTACATTTAGCAGTACTCTATTTGTGCTTACATAATGATGACGATAGTATCCCAATTGTGATTTCAAATTACTTTTGTGAATAGAGAAATCTGAGAATCAGTTATGTGTATTAAATAATTCTAATTATGAAATCGTAAAGTTTTTATTATCACTTTAGAAAATGTACTTCAGATTTTTTTAAAAATGGTATTAAAATTCCTACACAACTGACTGACAGCTTGTCTTGTTGATGCGGAGTTTGTTTGGCTACTGCTGATTATTGTATTGGCTTTTTTCTATGCTTCTTTTAAATGATCCCCCCCCATCTTGTCTAAACATCTATCTAGTGTTTTTATATGATTTTTTCTAATTTACTAATGAAATGATCAAATTATGAAATGTCTTTAAACAGATGCATAGTCAAAAGGCGCTAGTCACTTCTATGCTTCTTCTATCAAAAGTGCTAATGTCGAAAATGTATTCATAAACCATCTTTTTTTGACATTTTAATGTGAATTAATCTGTCGTGCTTAAGAGTTATGTGATGATGAGCCTAATTTTAAAGCGAGTAGTGTGGATGCTACATACGATAAGATGCGTTGACATCTCGCATAACACTCGTATTTGTAGACAAGATCATAACTAAAGACATATATATATATATATATATATATATATATATATATATATATAATTATCTTCTTCATGCTTTATAGTTTGCAAGGTCAATTATCGACTTGTGCTATTCAAATTACATAGTAAAGACCTTGACAGCTTGCAGAGTTTCCTAAACACGTTGAATAACATGCATTTTGATTCCTCTAAATGCAAAATGCTACTTCATAGGTCTTCTGCAATTTTGTGTTGTCTAATCGTAGAATGTGAAGGAGTTGAGTTTCTAGTTCACTTCATTTATCTTTAAAATCTTGTAATCCCTTGTAGATCAGTGTCTGATAAAATCTCAGCTTTGATTTAGTAAGCTAGCTTGACTTTCGCCAACTTGTTTCACTTGTGGGGCAGGCGAGATATCCGTTTCTCAAAGAAAGAACAAATGTACTGCTCAATAGTTTGCAGTTTTAACCTATAGACATGAAACATGGGTTTCGAGAATAAGAGAAGACATTAGGTCTTGGATCGAAAGAAGTTTGTGAAATATCACTCGTATAACATAGAATGATGTCAGACACGGAGTACTGATAAAAACTGAAAAACCTGTGGATAAGGTTGTGAACGTCCATCGACTGAAATGGTTAGGATATACAATACCAATACGTAACTACCGCCTTCGTCGTTGCATACTATTGGCTAACGTAAAATAGAAAAAGTCTAGGGGTGGCCTAAACCGAAATATGACATCACTTCATGAAGGCTGTGGCTGTTGGTCTATTTTGTGTTTGTAGATGTAGACTACCTGATTGAGGTCCACGTAATAATCTGAATCAGTGGCTGGAGACATTAGGTAACATAACACAGAATCAGTTACAGTGTTACAGGTATATTTACTACTTATTTTCTTATACATATATTGTTCCGTCATTCTTACGCATATACTTCTGCTTTATTCCCATTCCCCCCCCCCTAAGTTGTATTGTATTGTCATGTTATTCTATTGAATTTGATGTATTCGTGATAATGTGATACAGCAACTTGAACCTAAGCTCACATTTACCAGGTTTTACTCTGTCTCTGATTCAATGACAGTAATTATTAGTAACTATTAAAAATTATTTGTTCATTGTAACAAACTTAAGTTAATCGGTTGATTCCTGCTATTTGTGAACTATTTATCCTAACGTATTGTGATCAATTATTTCAACCTGTTAATTTAGGAAATCTGAGTCCTATTATTTTGTAAGCTGAGATCAGTTAAGGTCAATGATAGCCTTCTAGACTTCATAATGATTATTTTGAATAATGATATAACGACATATCAAATGTGGATCTGTCTATAGTTGCTTACATTTATGAAACTCTCGTATGAATTCTCATGACTTATAGTTTCATATCACCGAATGACTTTGGTTAGACAATCATTGAAAACTAGAAAACAGTGAATAGATTTTTTAAAATTATAATACGAGTCTTCTCAATAGTGAGTATCCACCTGCCCACCAAGAACCTATAAGCCTCACAAAGAACATACTCTTCTGATTAGTTATTCGGGATCCAGTGGTTTGTATTTCTAAATCCATTCTATTAGTTTTATTATTAGATTTCAATTGATTGGTACTAATCCGTTTCAGATTAACTCCTAACATAAAGGTATTTGTTGGTCTTACATTCAAATGATATTCATTTGATGTTGTTAAACATTTTTACAACTGAGTATTAATTATAGAGCTTTCATAATTAATTCAGTGACTGAATTTTATTTCATTGATATCTGTGATTATGGATTTAATATCAGACAAATTCAAAAGTTAAGGAAAACCTCTAAATATTTCTTTATGTACAAGAAGGGTCAATTGTGGTTATAATCATCAACGATCAAAGATAGATCTTCACTAAATACGGTAACCTGGATGAGTGTTTCGCCCCATTTGAGACTTCTACGTGATGTGGTCATATCAGTGTCAATGTTAACATCGAATCACAATCTTAGTTAGTTTGTTTCAAACCACACTGCATTCGTCAATCAGATACTAAAGTCAAACAACCACATTTTTGGAACTGGCATGCATATCTAGTATAAAAGTGAGTTTTCATGACGTTGTTATTGTTATTATAGAACGAAATCAATCAGTCTCTTATGATGTATTTGGCAAAATATAGTTGTATCGAGGCAATTCATTCATAATGCCCACATGACAACAGAGATTGATCAATATTATCGATTAACAATATTTACGGGTAGTTACAAACACTTTAACAGGAAAAATTTAGGAATACTTTAATATGATTGATTCTTTATTTATTATTTGAGTAGTATGTTTTGTATTCATTTTATTTTGTATAGAGAAGTGTAAGCCGTTTTTCTTTTCGGCAATCAATAGTATTGAATTAGTTAAACTTTGATCTACAAAGCTAATAGATTATTACAATTTATGTAAGGAATAATTATTTCGACAAAAATCATTATAAATAATTCACTAAGTAATAGATTTATTACTTCCTTGGCCTACAAGTAATGATTATATTCTTGACTGGATACTTATTGTTTAATTAAGCCTAATAATACGTATTCACAGTCTTCTGAAATTCCCAGTAGCTGAGGAAGGTAAGATGATTCAATTCAACCTTCGATCGTTAACACTTACTGTGTGAATTGAAATCCCGTACATTTTAGAAAACTTACTAAAATCTATTCTACATGATTTTTCAGCGATTTTGTTTATGAATCTCATGCAATCAACTGTCTCACTACTGCTGAGTATGAACTTTCCCTGTCGTAACCTTTGACTAAAACTTCAGAAACATCAAGTAGTTAAGTAATTATTGGGCTACAGGCTCCTCGATTCTCTTCTCTGACTGATTATCGAGTGCTTTACTTCTGAGGAGTATCATGTTAGGACAAAATAAGTGTCTGGTCCTGCCTGATTTTTAGTGATACACAACAGGAATCACTCCGTTATGAATGCAAACAACAATATTAAATATCAGTCTTTACAAAACCACCTCAAATCAACATAAAAATAATACTGACGAATTAATAAACCATTGTCTTTAGCTCCATTAGAAAATGGATTATTTTTCATAGGAAACTTCTTTGTTTTGAATGGGGATACATCGTAACTAAGGAGTGCTAGATAAAATGAATTATGATTTCTGTGATATCTACTGAATTTCTTTATCCAATTAGCCTAAAATACTTAACTATTAACTTCAATTGCTTGACGTTTCTATAGAAAACACTTTAACTAGTTTCATCAGTTATTCGATTTGTAGTAAAGTCGATTAGGTAAATTGTCGTGATCTCTAATAATCAGCTCTTGTAAATCTAGACAATCAATTATGTATACCCTCAGCTTTACTGTATCTCAATATAATGGGATATATGCTCGTAGTCTGACTGCTTGTTGTTTTGCCTATTAATTACATTTATAGTCAGTACAATACAATACAACAACAATTGCTATAGTCATACGTCATGAAATAAAATGTTTGAAGTTAATGTATGCTGTAAAGCATCTATCCTGCGAAAATTCTTTTAATGTTTGGAAACTATTCAAAGGGCTTACATACATTAAACAGACCAAAGAAAATGCACATTTAAATGCCCGCTTGTTAAATAAGTCTTTCCTACGGTGTTGATCTGATCAAATGCTTATTGATTATTGTAAATCGAATGAATATTGCGGTCCCATATTCACTAAAATAGAAGGTTTCAAATGTCTGAAGGCACTCAGACCATCAGATTATTCAGGTCCTGATGAGAAACCGAAAATTTCTCTTTAAGAAATATGCTAATGTTTTGCATCAGCCACTGAATAGTAACTTTAACGAATTTTTCTCTATTAATATGGATGCCAAAAGCTTGGAAGAAGATGAAAATAACACCTATACTGAGAAAAGCGTCTACTAGTGGTAATGTTAAAGTTTAGATTCCATGGTTATAACTTCTCTCTTTCTCGAAACTATGGAAAAATCTACTAGGTAAGCTGCAACCAGCAATGATAGAGCTTATCGACCCATCTCAGTCTGCATACAGATGCAATAAAATTACACCGGTACGCGGCAGTTTTCTTACATCATAATATATTGTCTAGCTTAGAAAAGGATGAAGAGTATGTCCGAAGTACGTTTCTCGATTACACCGATTATTACCGATTATTTTGTATTGTTCTCCATTATTTCTTCTGAACTTTTGAGAAAAGACTATGTTGTGTTGCCTAGAGTACTATAAGCTATTAGTAAAGTGTGTGGTGATAACTATGACGTCATTATGAACACGATTGTAGACAGACACTTAGAGTTCTACAGACAGCTATTTAGTGCAATTCTATCCGATATAAATTACCCTCTTCATTTATATCTGTCACCTTGTATATCTTCTGGCAGAACGCGACGTCGTTACTTCAGAATTCAAGCATGTAAGGAAAAGTATAAATGCCCCACTAATGAAAAAATTGTAAGAGCCAATTTAAATAGCAATTTGTGCTCTTAGAATACAGATTATCATGTAATGCAAAGACCCCTGTTTCCTGTGTTACCGTAATCTAAATTTTACACGCAATCACATATCGCGTTTATTGTATTTTTGTTGACATTATGTATTTATATCTTTAACAGAGGTGTACATAGAAAAGGAGTAACGTGTTAAGACACTATATCGCTGAAAATTCATATTGTACTAGACACTACTATTGAATAAAGCCTATTGTTACTATTATTACTGGGTTCTAGCTTGGCTACTTCGGGTCTGTAATTTGAAATATTAAGCTTCAAGAACTAATAAAAACCACATAAATCTCGTTGTTTACATTTAATTATGATACTCATATACCTTTAGTGAACATTCCGGAGCGCCTAGTCTAAACAACTGAAAATCACTGGTACTATGTTGAGATGGAGGGCGTGAATAACTCAAGTGCTTTTCAATTGCTTAAACGAAGATGGGTACTTAACTAGTGAGTATATATATATATATAATCCCGCCTGGAATCCCTTACCCCTAGTGTTGCTGCTGCTTCCGAACATGTATAAAAGAAAAGGGTTAGACATGGAATTAGCAACCTTATCTTGCCAAAATCAATCTTCTTAAAACGACGCTTACAAGAAAAAAACATTTAAACTATTTTAACTCTGCCCTGGTAGTTGGAAGGTTGTCATCGCGAAGAGTTATGACTCCTCATTGTGTTTCTTCGGAAGTTACAAGGCCGATGCCCCTTCTGTCAACCAGAGCGACAATTAATATAGGTACCCGAAATGTTTACACGATGTGGTAGACAGGGAGAACATCAGCTTGGAGATACTTAAAATACATACAGTGGACCATTCCTGGATTAGTACTTTAATGGCCCCACCCAATCTAATGTTTTCAAGACGAAGAAGAAAGATGGAACCTCATGGACCTACGATCATCATGGCATCTTTCAAGACGAAGAAGAAAGGGATTATAATGAATGTCATCCGGTGATGGGCGCCCACCAACGACAGCTACAAAAATCGACAAAGAGCAGTTCAATGTGAAGATGTAGTCAACAATCAAGAAACGCTTATCTAAGGACCTGACGATATTGATGGAAGACTTCAACGCCAAGGTGGAATGGACAACACAAGATATGATGACATCATGAAACGACGTCGAATAGGAGAAAGTAACAAAAACAATGAGAGATTTGTAAACTTGTGTGCCTTCTACAAAACGGTTATAGGTAGCACCGTATTCTCCCACATACCTAAACACAAAACTAAATGGGTTTCACCGGACCACACTACGGAAAACCAAATCGACCACATTTATATCAATAAAAAGCTTAGGAGGACCATGGAAGACGTAAAAGCTAGGAGAGGGGCTGGCATAGTTTCAGGTCAAAATCTGGTGGTGGCTGAAATGAAACTGAAACTGGAAAAACACTGAACAACTGGTGCAGCAGTATAACAAAAGTTTAACACAGCTCTTCACTGGGATACTAAAAAACATAATCAATTTAAAATACATCTCAACAATAAGTTCCAAGCGTTTCACGATCTAATAGAAAAAAGGTGGAACTAATGTGGAGAATAAATGAAAAGAGATAAGGAAAAGCAATAACTTTAACATGTCAGATGGTTTTAAGTCGCAAAAAATATCACCATAAAAAATAGATTTCTGTTAGCCACGTGGACAAAATCCAAAAAATAAGAAGCAGAAAAATAGCAATTGACAACAGCCGGACAAAAACAAAGAAAACCAAGGCATAGGCCAAATACACAAAAGTCAACAAGCAAGTGAAGAGGAGCAGTTAGTCAGATAAACAGAAATATGTGGATAACCTAGCAACGACACCCAATAAACCTGAAAGAGAACGAAACACGAGGCACTTACACGATACAACGAAGAAACTATCTAGAAAATTCAGTAAACCAGAACACTAAATTAAAAACAAGAATTACAAATCAATCACTGAGACGTAAGGACAATGGAAAAGGTGGGTAAAAGCCTTCGAAGAGCTCTTGAATAGACCAGCCCCAATGAACCCATCAAACATCGAAGCAGTGGTCACGCAACTCCTTATAAACACCGACCCACTAACAGTCAAATAAATCAAAATGGCCATTTGAGTGTGAAATCAAGAGTGACAAGTCAGCAGGGCAAGACAACTTACCAGCAAAGCGAGGCACTAATGTCAGATATTGAAGCAATCGCAAAGATACTCTACATTCTCTTCAGAGAGATTTCAATGGAATAACAAGTTTCAACAGACTGGAAGAAGTGTAGCTCATTACAATACCATAGAAAGGAGATCTAAGCGATTGCGAGAACTACGGCAGTATGACTCTACTTTCAGTACCAGAAAAAGTCATCGACAGAGTGTTATTGAACGGAATAAGTGGGCATATCTGTTTGCTGTATTCCGTATAGTGACCAGTGGTGAAATCGAGAGCATACAAAACACAGTGCATATCTTTTCAAACACCAACGAGAAATTTCTTTTAAAATAATAAAAGTTTGGGGTATATCATTCATGATTCTACTACTGAATGGAATTGCTGTATAGTAGTTTGTACGGATAGGATTAGTTAGAAAATATTTTAAAACAGAAAAACAGCATTAGATGAAATCTTAAAAAGTGAATAACTAGCAAGTAATTATAATGGCCTTGTGTGCATTCATCTATTAGAGAATAAAACATACATGCACACCATTAGTTAATACACTAATTAGCATATTATTTTTAGTTTGATATCACGAATCTATCTGAAAAGACAACCATTGATCATCAAGAAGCAATAGATAGCTGTTTTGTCCTAGTATAGGACTTTTCAGAATTAAGCAATCACGACTTATCAAGGATCAAACTTAGGAATTTCTGGCTCCAGGACAAACGCTTTATCAATAGACCACCTAGCCGTCTTCTAATGGCTGCTATTTTTAACTCAGTAAATTCATGATACGTTTTGCACAACCTCATCCATTGCCATTGATGGGTTATTCAGCGAAAATATTCAGTTGTTCAACTAGTTTTAAAATGATGTCATTTGAGATCACATAATCAAAAACTAATAGCCTCGATGTAGGACGAACTACACTGCAATCATGACATTACTCTTAATGTTGTTGTTTTCGTTTGTTCAAATTCAAGATTAACTTTTTAATTTTTCCCCTAGAATTTACTCATAAAATATGTACGTTTAGTTAATTTAATAAACATTACAAAAATAACTGAATATACATATCATATTCAAAGCAATATAAGAAGTAGACTATACAAACTGAAATTAGTTCAATGAATCATGTCGAGAAACCTACATGATATATTAAACTGGATCGTTTCTAAACAAGCATTTCCTTTTATTTCGGATCTCGTTAGCTGTATGTACCTGAAACCTTGTTGAAGTGAATACTGTGTTTTGACCTAAGTCTGTTGGTATCAAATCAGACTACATTCACCAATACGATATTGAGTTTAGGCTGCCACACATTTACAACTGAGTAGGTATATCTAATATGAAAGTGGATTTTCATGTTGTTTCTCATTGTTTTTATGCTCTGAAATTGATCATGTTTCTGTTGCCATATTATGCATCATGCGTTGTCACGATTGAATTCCATCTAGAAATCCAAACTACATGATGCTGACTCTATAATTTAAATGTTATAGACTCATCACACGATCTAATAGGTCATAGGTTTAATGACCAATCATGTAATGTATTCATAATGATAATCACTTACATAATAAAAATTTATCAATTGTTCAGTTTCAATAGTTGTCAAACTAATTCAAATTTCAATTTGGGTGTTATGGAGATAGTTGACTGTCAATATTGATATAACTGAATTGATCTGAATTAGACAAACACTGATCACCTGGAAACAGTTTGTAATATGGACATTGTACTAAGTATTTAGGTGTATCATTCATTCATTGTCAATGAATACATTCCTATTGTATTTTATAAGAAAAGGTAATAGTGACCACTTTTCTTATTAATTTACATATACTGTATATAAAGAAAACTGAAAAATTATGAAATACTAAACGAATCTTTAATTAAAACTTTCATTAGATTCACAATAGAAAAATATAAAATTCAATATTGAATTTTCTTTTTTGTTTTAAAAAGAAACAAAATTAATCCATAATTAAACAAGAATAATTAATAATTTATTTAAATCTCTAAGAAGAATGAATATAAAGAAGAGGAAGAAGAAGACTGAATGTAGGGTAGTGGAGGAAGGAGAGTGTTTGATGTTAAATACAGAATAACAACAGCTCAAATATAAAAAAAAAACAAGATTACAATAAAACATACTAATTATGTCATAACATTATGCTTTATTCACTTAATTACTAGATATTCAATATCAATCTACCAATGCCCATTACCCATTGTTGAGCATAAGCCGACAACCAGAATTACCCAACTAACTCTGTCCTGGACTTTTATTTATGGTTCATCCTAATGTGATGTCCATTCTTATAATATATGCCTCAAGTTTCCAAAGGAATGCAGTTCTTTGATCCTCCTCACTTACTTTGACCTTCCGAATTCCAAGGTAGTGTTTATCTTGTGACACAGCTTGATGATTTCCTCAGTGTGTGTCCTATCCACAACCAGCATCCTTTCCCAATCGACTTCCTCACCTGGATTTTGATTGATTTGTTTTCTGCCACAAAAGGTTGTTGTTGATGATATTTATTCAACAGATCCGAATTATCTTACTGCAGACAGTTGTTCACAAATACTTGCATATTTTGAATGGTGGTTTTCGTAATTCTTTATGCAACTGAATTGCCTTGACGTTCATAATGAAAATCTTAACTTTGATGCTGGCTGGCATGTGATATAGGTTTTAGATGTTTTTCATTTGTAGAAATGCTTTCGTTGTCTTATCATGTCAATCCATGCCTTCATATAAGACTCTCCTTGTTCATACAATGATGCTACACAGGTATGTAAAGGTTTCCACATATTCTAGAGTTACTCCATCAAGTTTCAGTTGGTTATTTTTGATTGTTTTGTATCAAAGGATCTTATTTTTTTGTGTATGTTGAGGCCTACTGGTGAATGCAAAGGCTGCTACTAACACTGTTCCGTCTTTATCTGCATTTCTTTCTGTGTGTGAAATAGAAAGAGAAGGTCGTCTGCAATGTCTAGTTGCATCCATGTTGTTCACTGTATTCCGAGATTGCCTTGAGAATGTTGCAGTCTTCATGATCCAGTCAACCACCAGCAGAAAGAGGAAGGGCGAGGGTGAACAGTCTTGTCTAATACCAGTCTTCACTTCGAATGAGTCTGTGAGCTGACCTCTTTGCATGATGTTATAGTGTGATTCGTCGTAGGGATTCTGTATGATGATGATTATATTGTCTGGCGAGCCATAATGTCGAAGAAGGCTCCATAATATTCTCGGATGGCAATTTTGATTTATTCGACTGTTAGTGGGTCGATGTTTATAGGGAGATGTGACCGCCGCTTCTATGTTTGATGGGTTCATTGGGGCCGGTCTATTCAAGAGTTCTTCGAAGTGTTCTACCCAACTTTTTCGTTGTTCATTCTCTTTAGTGAATGGTTCGCCAGCCTTGCTCTTGATTAACCGTTCTGACTCACTGAATTTTCTAGATAGTTTCTTCGTTGTATCGTGTAGGTGTTTCATGTTTCCTACTTTTTCAGGTTTATTGGCTGTCGTTGCTAGGTTATTCATATATTTCTGTTTATCTGAGTAACTGCTCCTCTTTACATGCTTGTTGACTTTTGTATATTTGGTCTATGCCTTGATTTTCTCTGTTTTTGTTCGGGTGTTGTCAATTGCTTTTTTTCTGCTCCTCTCTTCTTTGATCTTATCCATAGTGTTTATACACTAAAATGTGAAGGGTTTCTGAAATATACGCCATATTAAATATCCTGTAAAACTTTACTATTAATCATTTTTTTTAATTAGGTTGAACTTGTACCTTCCCATTTATTTTTTATGGACTCACACTGGTCAATCTTTTACTGTCATTTTGTGAACATCAACATTTTGGTGCATGTGATTACAACCAATGAGTCTCAAGTACATCAAAATGCGTGTCATGATTTTCGGTTCCCTGTCATAATCCAAGTGAAAAATTTCTTTACTTGTTTTCATTTTCAATATTTTTTACTTTAAATTCAGCTAGGACACATTAGCCACTCAATGAACACTTTATTATTTCCAACTGTAACTTTAGTTATTTTGTGATAATTCTGTAATCGTCGATATCAAGCTCTTACTCCACTCCCATTAAAATTCAGGGAATCATCTGTCGAAATTAGTTAGTAATAAAACTAACAATCGACCTTGATGTAATAATAAATGTGAGCTGATGATAAGTTTTGCACTAATACGAAATAAGTGTTTAATCCTTTCTTGTATCGTTGTTATCTAGTCAAAGTTAGTCAGTGATATTAAGGTTGAATGATCTTGTCTTAGTAGTGAGCGGAATCTTCAAATGCAATAGTAATTATTGATTTGTAATAATTGATACATACTTTTTTCGGAAATCCCAATGTATAGAAAAATTTGACTTCGTGACGCTTCGTGGCTTTGATTTAAGTTGTCTCTTCAGGGTATAAAAAACTGTATTAAATTTGTTACTCTGTACTACTTAAATTAATATTAGTTTGATCTAGTTATTTATTCTTTGAAGAAGCTACTTGAATTAAAGCTAGAAAATGTTAAAAAATTGAAAATTTCTGCATATCGGGATCTTACAAATATGTTATTTATGATAAATTATCCAGACCAATCCTCATTTTATTTAAAATTCACAAGTCTACCCTTGGTGATGTTATATCGGGCGATTCTAGAAGAATAACTAACTTTCTGAACTGCTTTTCTGAAGACTATTTCGTTTATTTCGGGTATATGTAAATCGATTGTTTCATTTCTATTATCGTCATGTTTCCATCGCCCTCACCTCCTTCTAAACTGATAAACTGTTATCATATCATTTGTCATTTACAAACTATAATCAATGAATCATGTACCTGTACCCTCAGTCCTTAGTCATTAGTGTTAACGTTTTGCATAAATGTTATTCACCATATTGGCATGTTTCATGGTCAGGTTTCGTGTATATATGAATGAGTGAAGTATAAATCCGATTCACTAACTGACTGTTTAGTTATTGGCTATGTTATCTTGTATTCACGAGGTAGATTTGTTCGCGTACTAATTAGTAATTATCGGGGTCACGAACTATTTCCCAAACATTGTGCTTGGTCCTATTATTCAAAATTTAACAGGTGATATCTATAGTATTTAATGATGTTCAATTAACAAATTATTCAACACAACCGAATCAAAAATATATGGATGAGCAACTGTTTTCCAAAAATAACTGCATCAGTTGAGAAATTTCTATCGCCAGGACTGACATATACACTTTAGCCTTCTGCGCTAGTCAAACTGAAACTAAAACATACGCTAATTATAGTCAACAAACCTCAAGCATGTTAAATTCTAGGCCTTCACATTCTTGATCGTACATTCATTTTTCTCAATTCATATCAATTTCTTCTTATCATTAGTAACTTGACAATGTTATCTCTCTCAATTCACATGACAGCCTCATCATTGTTACCAGGTCACCAATTCTCATGTTACACTAACATACCTTTATCAGTTTATCATTGCAATAAGCTGAACATACTTATTTCCTTATTAGGTAATTCTCCTCACATTATTTGATTTGTTTATTGTGTTACTATATGTAGCCCTTATGATAATTAGTAATTTTTTCTATCCTTGGCCTTTAAGATGACCTTTATAATGTATAATCTACAAGTTTAACATATACGTTAAGTAGTGTGCAATCGAATGTAAAAGTTTACCATACGTCTGATATGTATCACTGTTTAACTATGTAATCTACTCAACACATTTGGTGTGTAAGTGTGCCTTATTTTAGTTATTGTAATATAAATTTAATGGATTCATGACCACAAGAGGCTGATAGGTGAAGTTACTGAGAAGCAACTGTCCCCTCCAATATTATTAATTTTAAATTAATCCATAGAGATCTTGAAACTTTACATATAATTGCGTGAAATGATTGTTGTGTCAAGGAAGTTAAAAAATGTCGAATGAGCATTAGGCTTTCATGATCACTTATTAATTATATTGTAGTAAAATAACTTTGTAGGATGTGACATGCCTTTTTAAAGTGATTTTCTTCATTGTAAAGTTACTACTACAATGGCATTTTGATATTGTCTGTAAACTACAATGTCACATTAATACGCCAATAAATTGGTGTGAATTTTGTAACTATATAGTTATTATCATGTTTAAACAGTGAGTCACTAAACTAACTATTCACTAATAATCATAAGTAGCATGGTTTATCAGTTTCCTGTTGATGATATTCACCAGAGCGACTGGTCACCGTCTGATGTTATATCTGGAACTTAAGCAGACTGAATGTTATTTGTCTACAAACAATATGCATTTTGTTGTACCAACCGCAAAATCTGACCAATTACAGTTCTGACTATAATTGGTATCATGTTAAAACTTCAGTTAATTTCTTTATATACGTTACATAAGTTAATGGCTATTAGATTTCGGCAATGTAATAGGACATTCCGTCGGTGTTTGAAACAATGGTTACTGGGTGTGAGTCAAGGTATGAAAATTAACTTCCGGATCTAGATAGATCTGGTCAATATGTTGTAAAAAGAAAAAAATATCAGTGATATTTTTTATTGTCCATTCATTCCGTCTTCATAATAATGATTCTGTTGGAATATATACAGTGTTCTTCTAGCAGTCAAATCTCTTTTGAAAGATGTTCATTTTAAATTTTACCGCTTATTAAGATTTTGATTTATTTATTTTATTGTTGTTTAAATTTTCTTTAACAACTGAAATATACAAAGCTGGAAAATGATTAATTATTTTCATGATGGTGAGGTATTCAGTAGTATGATAATGTGTATAGCTATAGATATTTGCTGTTTGTTTCCATTGAACTTCTCATGTACAGTTTGTTTTAAAAGCTATTATTGGGGAACTTTTGGCATAAATAAAATTATTTTTAAATTATTAATGAAAATAAGTGATGTATCAATTCTGTTAAATAGTATGCCCTATAATTACTAGAGTTTGTAAGCAATCTTACATTATCAGATATTCTTATTGAGTGTAATGCACTTGCTCACTAATGGTGATGCATAAAGTTGCACAAATATATAATGAAATGACTGAGTTGAAATATATTGACTGTTAAATAGCTGACGGCTTAGTGGTGTTATAGTTAAATGTTCAACGTGAGATTGATTTCTTGATCTGGTCGTAGATGAAGACAGCTGAGGAGTTATACACTAAAACAAATCAGATGTTTAGTATTCCCTGGTTTTTGACTATGCTCAGCTGCGATGAATCTTTGACAAACCACACACTTAAATACAAGTCTCTACAGAACTACCTCAACTCAACAAGTATGTTAATTCGAAAGCATTCACATATTTTGTCAACTGATAAGGACCATTTACTCGGAATTGATTTTACATTAAATTGTAAGTCTTACTTATTAGTGCAAAGACTTGATGAAGGTAATTATTTCCTCGTTTATCCTGCATTTATTTTGCCTATGTACTTGCAACGTTCATTGTTTTGCATTAATTTGCACCCATGTATTTCAATTGAATTAACTACACATACTAAAAATTTTCTTTATGAATATAAAGCTTACATGATTATTCAGTAATAACTTTGTAGGCCACAACAGTTCTGATAAATAATTTGGTAAAATTACTTATTTACAATTGTTTGTATCAGTCACAGATTGATTCTGATTGCGTATTACTCAACTAGGACTCCTCGACAAACGAACGTCGGTTCAGTGTTGTAAATAGTTAAGTTTTCGCCATGGAACTCCAAGATCTTTAGTTCGATTCCAAGACATATTTTGTTTTATTTGAACCTCGTCAGCTGAATGCATTTTGACCAATTGAAAAGGCGATTTCGTTTAACATAAATAAAATGAATTTATGTTCCAGTGTGAATGCCAATACATGTTTTCAGCAATACAACTTTATCGTGACATTGCGTCTACAGTCAGAAAAATTGTGCTTATAAGTTCACTGTGATATTTATTCCAACGTAATATAAAGTGGATCCAAAACTTCATAGCTGACTAAACATATAATCGTATATTGTTAGCCTCCAGATATAGTGATGGTCTGAGCTAATTTTTTTAATCGACAATAAACTTTTTTCATATTATAGCCTTCCATACTTAACATCTTCCATTCACATTGATCCGATTCATCGATATATGTGGTGTGTGAAGATCACTTTGAAAGCACCAAAATCTCTCTAAAGAACTCAACATTTATCAAAGTCGATTTAATATATTGTTTTAATGAATGTAATACTATTAATGCTATATTGTTATTCTTTCTGATGTAGGTCTAATAGAATCACTGTCTTCAATAAAAACATTAAAATACTGTTTATTGGAAAAATCTACATTATCTCTAATTCTATCAACTGACATTCATTGTGAAACAAAAGACTCATATTGTTCTTTCTTATCTGATGATGACAATGTTTTGATGTTGAAATACACTGTTATTTCAGAGTAAAACGGAGCCAGTCTAGGAATTAAATTAAAAAAATTTAAAAACATTTTGAGAAACTACAGAATACGGTTATAGACAAACAATAATAGTTATCATTTTCATTTCAAGGATGCATGGTAACATTGTTAAAGTAACCATTCATTTAAACTGAAAAACATCTTTTGGCGTCACATTTATTCATCAGACTTAAATGTATTGAATAATCAGTGTTTCAAGATTGTAAAAGATTGGGATGGTTCTTTGAATATTTCAATATTTAAGAACTTTAACATTTACTAATAGATATAGTTCACATAGAACATTATCACTCTATTATATTAAATTACTATAGTGAATAGTCGGTATTCGTTTTTTGGAAAGGATCAATACAGAACTCATATTTGATTGAACATTTCATTCATGTCAGTCACTGATATTTACTGAAAGGTAGACAAATGAATTGTATTATTTAATAATAATATAATTATAGACTTTAGATAATTCCAGTAGTCTATTAAATAGAAACTTACTATTACATCATTAATTAATTTACATTCTTTAGAATTAGAATATGTTACATTTCTTAATAGGCTCAACGTAACTCTAATCATCTTTCTACAACACAAATTGATGGAAGCCGGAATTCTGTTATTAGATATCTGGTCGGTGGTGCATAGAGTTAGGTGTCTGCTAACCTGAAGCCCCTGGGGCAAAATCTGAGGAACTCACTGCTGAGGATTCCTATGCAACGAAACAGCTTTACAATGCTCCCTGATTTTCAACAGTACCTAACTGACATCAATCTGTAACGGATCCAATCAACAAAATGTTGCATACTTCTCTACAAAACCATCTAACTTCAATTAAAATCTATATGATTTGGTTGCATCAAAATAATTAACAAATAATTTATGTTGAAAATAATAACACATTTGAGCTATTAATTTGATTACTAACCGAATAGTGACCAATATGCCATTTGTTCAGTTTCTTCTTTAAGGTTGATCAAGTGCTATTATTACTGGTTACTTTTAACCCTTTTACTAATGAGCTATCTTCGAGACATACAAAGTAACATTTAAAATTTACTAATGGTTGTTGTCGCAAATAATAATTATGGCATGCATATCAAGAGATTACTTCACCGGCATTTGAAATATCACATGTCGATATTATTTATCGAATATCATTAAAATGTACAAAATGGAATGAACTCCCCACCTCTACCATCCTTGTAATTACATAGACATTTAGTAATTTGTTTACAAAACGACAGACTGAAACAGAAATAGTCGAAATCGATATATACAATATATATTCTGTCAGCCAAGTAAGAGAATCTCGATTGATAATACGGTTGTTCACACTCACTAGGTCACCTATAAATTATATATAGTAGGGTGTCACATGAAAGTTGCAACATTAAACAACCGACGAGATGAAGCACGGTGAGTATAGAATATGTAGAAAGCGAAAAATGAAGAGAGAGTGACAAGTCTAGAACCAGCTTTGATTGAGGAAAGCAAGCGACGTGCAAACAGATGACTGAATGTCATGCATAAAGCATTATTTCTCCATGTGTGCCAACACTAATTCCTACATGTTAAAACTTCCTTTATACAAATGGTTGATAACAATTTTAGCTTCAATTTAATAAAACTAACATCTTAGCAAAAATTATCTTAAAATATTAAAGAACCTCCCCCATAATGTTAATTAGAACAACATATGTTTAGGCGAACAGTACTGTTTCCATATAGATCCTTATCAGAATCCACTCTAATATACAACAATATTTATATGCATTATTAAAGCAATGAAGGCAATTTGTGAATAAATGATAAAAATGAAACAAGCGGACAACATAATTAATCATAACAAGTGAAAGTTGTTAATTGGCAGTAGGATGACAGATGAACAAGTAGTAATGCTAGGTAGATTAATAACAAAATGAATATATATTTTAGGTTGAATACAGGTGATGGTAAGTTGGGTAACGATATCAATATACAATATAGGTCAAAACGTGAAAAAATTATGTCTACTAAAACATTAATTTTATAAAATAACCCAATAGAGTAGAATCTATGCTTAGTGTTCTATAAATGATGACAATAACCTAACCAGAGTTATTGAATCCAGAGACTCAGCGGTCTTCAACGAGTGCTTATTGTTTCACTTCGAGCTCAATTAATTATGATAACAGAATGTTTATAGTATTTAATAAAAAGAATTATTTAAACAATCAGTGTGCATTCATAACTGGTTTGTTTATCTAATTTTTTTTATTTTTCGGATGGGGGGGGAGGGGAACAAAATAATCATTTTCTTTTAATGATTAGCTAACACGATTTATAAGTAAAACAAAATTTCAAAATAAACAATAACAATCTATACACTTGGGTCTTTTATTGTTAATGACATGAATGAGTCGACAATTGAATGAATATTATGAAGTAATATTCAACAATTCAAGGAATAGTAAATTTTCTCCAAAAATTCTCATCAGTTTTTACATTAAAGTTTAGAATTATTGATTAGAAGTTAAAAGTTAATAGTCATAGCAAATAGTTTATCTTATGACTTAAATAAATAAATAAATATTCAGTTGTTTATATTCGCAGATAACTTCGCTATTCCATTTCACATATAGCAAAAATTGCAGGTGAAAATAGATAATGTAGCAACATGCTTTACAGTCAACAATATGTCTCAACATACACAAACAGAAAAGCAATATCCTTAAATACAAAACAGTAATACGTATGATAATCAAATCCCACTTGACCTGATGGAGAAGTTCTGGCAAGATATGAAAACTTTTACATACCTGAGTAGCATCATTTATAAAAAATGAGGATCTGATCAAGTTATTAAGGGACGGATTGATAAGACAAGATGAATTGCAGTCTTTCTAGTATTGATGAAAATATGGAACTCAAAGTAACTATCGACCAACATCAAAGACAAACTTTTCAATAAAAACACACAGATAGTTCTATTGCATGAAGTTGAAACTGGTATGAAGAAGTAAGAGGAATATCATGCAAGAGATACAGATATTTATAAATAGTTATCTACACAAATTGTTTACTCCGGATTCGTAGGCCAGACACCGTCAGCAACAATGTACTATGTCAGAGAACAAATCAACTAAGTAGGAAATAGTAACTAACTCTATAAAAACTGTAGAAGTGGACAGGACACGCATTAAATCAATGATGGAACAACGTCACAAGACAGACACCAACATGTAGTTTTCAAGGTCAACGCAAAAGATGATGATCAAGTAACACATTGCGCCGGTAATTAGAATCAGACATGAGGTGAGTGGATAGCACTTAGTAAGAACTGGAAGGGAGATTTTTGAATAGAATTCGTTGAAGAATGTTAATCGGCTGCCTTTGTTTCACAAGGGGAAATGGGCATTGATTGACTGGTTGTATTCATCACAGATTGATGTTGGTTGTTTACTACTGAAAACCGTGAGGAAGTAATTAGCTGTTTTGTCCTAGTATGCTAATTTTCTGCACAATAAACTCTTGATTCCAACAGGCAATCAAACCCAAATCTTTAGGTAGACGGACGCTTATTGATTACCACGTTTGGTCCACTGTTTAATCGTAGAATTCCCACTTCCTTGATTTTCAGTGCAACCAAACCAACATCAATCTGTGACGAATGCAAACAACTGAACTAATCACTTATCTTCACAATATAACCACAATTTTAATAAATATTTCTTTATCCTTTTAATATATCCACTTAGTATGTAGATGGAGATTAATGAACAGAATTTAACATAAAACAGGTAATTAATGTTAGGTGCCTGTATTTTACTCAATGGATATGTTAATAGCGTTGAACATATATGTTCATTCATATGTCCTATAAAACACTACAATTTTTCACACTACGAAACATTATAAAGGTTACAGTTTCGAAATGTTATGTTCCCCACCTCGTTGTTGAATCACTGTTATTTTTCATTACACTGTTATCTCCCATCTCAAGAAGATATGTGACTTGCAGTTGTTTAACGCATACTATATATATATCTAACTGATGTACTTTGAGACTGATCATTTTCATAAATCTCTTCATATCTCCCTCTCAATGTCCTCCACTAGATCATATTTTTCAGTCTACTTTTAAGAACATGATTAATTCACTATGTTTGAAATATAATTCTCTTTATCCTTCACTGTCAACTTCGATTACATATATATATATATATATATATATATATATATATATATATATATATATATATATATATATATATATCATTAATGTTCACTTCTACACTTTAGAGATTATTGACGGTAAAGTGACCTACTTTAGTTTTTATTTTCAGATATCTGTCCATCAACTGATATTGAATGTTATGCCGGATTTTTTTAATTGTACAATATTTAACCTACCTTATTTTAGTAACTCCTAGTCAATAGACGTTATGCGCTGTGAGAGACGAAATAATAAATTTAATCGTTCTATTATAATCGTTAAACACATTTACTTTTCATAGAAGACATTTTCGTAATGTCATATTTAATGTCGATAACTGTACGAAATATACTGAGTTGTAACGAAATGTTAATATACACCCATGAATGGCACAAATGCTTCGAGTTGAAAATTTTTTCCCACCCTTGTTTATTTAGAAAAAATTCTTACATATTATTTCTTCTTATCCTGATAAGCTCTCTGTTACAAATAACACTCTTAAACTCATGTTTCTATGGTCCTCTCGGCTACTTTATGTAATTTATCTCATCAGGCAACTTTAAAATTATTACGGCTGTTGTATTCCTAATTATTACTTACTTAGGCCTTTTACCCCTCTCAGAGGAGCATAAGCAGCTTACCAGTATTCTCCATTCAACTCTGTCTTGAGCAATCCTTTCCAGCTGTCTCCAGTTACTGTTCATCCTTTTAATGTCTGCTTCCAGCTCTCGACGCAGTGTGTTCTTTTGCCTTCCTCTTTTCCGTTTACCAACAGGGTTCCAAGTTAGTGCTTGTCTCATTCCTAATTATTACCTATTACATATTACATAGTTCACATGATTCTAATATGCTTATGTAACCCAATAGGAAAATTTTCTTGATTTAATCACTACAACATTCAAAAGAAGAATAACTGTTAATATTTTAGATCTTTTTTACGATGTTTGCATAGACGTTGTTATCAGTTTAACTTACACACGTATGAATGCGATTATACAGCAGTTTACATGAAATCATCGAAAAAATTTCTTTATACTGAACCTATTTCTTATTATTCATAACTAACTGAGTGATCACCATATAATTCCATGAAAACAAAAGTAATTTCACAAATTAAATAATTGACTGACTATAGCTTGACAACTATAAATAACCAGGATAAAGTGTATACCTTTTTCACTTCTAGGCACCGTTGCCTAGTAATCAACATTCATAGCATAGCTAACAATCAAATGTATAACCATCATTATAATCTGACTATAATTCAATCTATAATAGAAATGAATTAAGATGGTTTGTGGAGATTGGTATTAAGTTTAATTGATTGAATTTATCACAGATTGATATTAGATGGGTACTTCATGGTTTTCAACAGTATCCTACCAACATCAATCTGCTATAAATTCAATTAATTACTTCTAATGTAAGTGGTAAAATTCATTAATTCATCACTAAAATCCCGTAATACTAAAGAAATTCAATTTTTATTCAACTTCAGATAGAAAATGTTTTCATTAGTGAAGAAATTTACCCAAATCATCACGTGACACTTGAATTGTTTATTTCCTAATAGGTAAAGAAATTTAGAATAATTATTGAAATTATAATAAATTATTATTATTATTACTATTACTATCATTATTACTATTGTTATTACTATTATTATTGTTATTATTCAATATGAAAAGGTTAAATTTAAATGTTTGCAGTTGTTTGTTTACTTATTGTACAATGAAATAAATAGATAAATGAAACATCAGTTTCAATCATATAGAACAATAAGAAACAATGAAAGTTAATTGCTTAGATATTAAGGTCATTGTAAAAAAATATTCCAAGAAGGAAAATAACAAAAAGAAAACTGAATAAATTTTAAATGAAGTGATTTACAATGTTTTCATATTTGTATTTGTCACAGATTGATGTTGGTAGGATATCACTGAAAACCAGGTAGCATTGGATAAATGTCATGCCTTAGTATAAAATTTCTCAGTCGTAGTGTACACCATTGAATCTCCCTGGGAATCAAATACAGAGTATTCAGGTATTACGGTGGATACTTAGCCCGGGGATCCACTGTGCCTAACGAACATCTATTGTCATCGGTGTTAACTGTCCCACTACTAACAATTCTGAACTCCACAATTTAAGACTACGAATTAAAACTTCAGGAACTTCCTGAAGTTAATCATTAATAGGCTGATTAATTTGATCTGCAATGTATTTAGTGCTTAAGATTAGTGTGAATACACTAAACCTTAAAAGAATCACAGTACGTATTAATCACTGAACATTGGATAAATTATTCCGGTTCGTGGAAACCAATAATGATCCATACAGACATATACAGAGTCCAGTCTGTAAGTTGTCAAATGTTTATCACTTTGCTGTTCATTTAGTAAGTCATCGCTTCATACCTAACAATATATTTTATCATGTAATTCATTTTAAGACTTTAAACTTCTCCACAACTCAATTACTTTGAACTTATCATTGCAATGAAACTGATGTGCCGGATGAAGAAAGCAAACATAGTTGAACCTAGACATTCAAATGCAATGTTTTATGAAAGTAGTACTTCAACGTTCAACACTTAAACTGGATGAATTATGAAAAGACATAAGTACCAGTGTTGAAATGTTGAGGAAAACACAAACCTTGTTATTGTGAACATTTTCGACTTTTATAATGTTATTAAATTATGCTTGACATTATTGTCACTATGTATGTGTACAATTGATCTACCGTAATTTAACGATACTATCGAAATACAATTATTCAAGAAAATATTTCTCCTATGCTCACAAAACTTTATTTTGATCATTGAAATATTTGAGATGATCCAATACAATTGCAGAATATTTTACTATTAATTATCTGGCAGATCAAATTTATAAACAACTATGTAGACAATAGATCTATCATTATTGTTCGGGTAAGTAAATTGAATTTTGATTGAAATGGTCATTTTTGTGAATAGTCGTAATTTAGTTAATTGACTAGTGACTCACCAGTAACTAACTTCAGGATGTTTCTGAAGCTCTAGTGAGAAGTCGTGACTGATGAGATTCAAACTTGTCGGGAGTGTGACAGTTATCACCAGTGACGATGAATGAATGCCGTGCTATATATATATACATATATATATATCACATATTGTTGGAAGTATGAATTCCTCCAGCGGATGGCAACCCAATGGTGCAGAGGATTAGGGGCTCGCCGTTAACCTTAAGCCCTTGGTGAGGAATCTGGGGTGCGCACTGATAAGGAATTCCATAGTAGAATGAATCAGCTATTTAGTGCTCCCAGGTTTTCAGTAGTACCCTACCAACACCAATCTGTGAGTAATATTCAATCAACTAAATTGTTTTTGTTGAATAATCCAATACAAGTGTTTTAATCATTTTAAAGCGTCTTTTAATCTCAGTATGAAATATTCAGTGGGTGTATAACATATTAAAAGTCGTTCAGTTAGTTACAACTAAGGTATAAATTACTAGAGTGTTCTCAAGAAGTTGAAAGATAAGTCGTTATATAAATATGTTATTCATTAAGATTAATGTCAAATATTCGATACCGAATAAATAATACAGTGAGCTTTGCACTTGCGAATATCAAGGATAGAGGGCCAAAAGAGAAACAAACAATGTCTAGGAGATCAAATGTAATGAATGTAATGTTTTATTTGTAAAACAATATCATGATATTTGAACGCAAGGATAAACGAATACATACTTTGATTAAAGCATATTTTTAAATCCTCTGAAAATCTAAGAAAACTAGAAAATAAGTCGGCAACGGCATTTCATTCAATGTAAAAAAAGGGCACAGCAGCAAGTTTCGATGGAGCTAAAATCCTTCAAAAAGGTTTTCATTCCTATAAAGAAAGACTAACATCTGAAGCTCCACACATGTAGGCAAATCTCAGTAACATAAATTGCTGAGATAGAAATGATTTCGGACATTATCTAATACTCCAACACTCAAACACACTCGATTTATTTATCTATTGATTCTTATTAAAATAGTTTAGACAAAATACATAATTCAACGCTTTACCACTTGCAAATATGCATCTATCCTTTGATCTATAATTGTCACCACATCCATTTACTGGTACTCGAATTTACATGATTTGACAACTAGTCAATAAACAGATTGTCAGCCCCCTTCCGTAAACATAGTTCAAAACAGTTTATGTATACAAGTGATTGTAACATGTAACTATACATGAAATGCACACCTTAATTCATTCACAACAATTTCTACATTAAGATGAATTTATATATTCCAACTGACGTGTTATAGACAGAAACTAGTCAGTCTCTGTTGCTATATGAGAATTGTCAGCGGATTGCCTCGATGTAGTGATTACTCACAAGTATTATTTAAGTTGGACTTGTGATTGGCAAGTGGAATACAACTTAAACAAAATATTCTTTATTATCTAAAAAAAGGAATCCAATCAAATATATACACTGTATTTGTTGATTATTAGGTTTAGTTCCAAATTGTCACATATTACTAACACATCGAGATGAACACCAAAAGAGTAGTAACATCGATGGTAATAGTAAAAATGAATCAACATACAAAATAAGATACAAGAAGGAAGAATTAATTCATTTTAAACCTATGATTTAAAAGCAAGCAAAAAGTGAATGTACCTGCGCTACTCAATTCGATTTTGAACCCTGTCATCATTTGCTTCTAACCATTATTTTCGATTGCAGCATGGACCCCAACCAAATAATCTGTATCAACAGTCGATTACTTAATGAATTAATACCACATTTCAGCTTTGTCGCTTTCTTCCATCTTTTTTTGACGATAGTCACTTTTGTGCCTTGAAGTAAACAAACACTGCAGCTGGTAAACGTTTATTACCACCCTAAGTAACTTATCATTTTTCCTCAGTATCCTGCGTTTAACCTCATTATTGCGTATTCGATGTTCTCAACAAAAACCGGCGATTTTTCGAAGACATCTGTCATTAAATACCATATTAATGCTGATTACGCCTAATGGCCATGTTTCATATCCACGCAATATAACAGAGTATGTATCAACTAACTATTGTATTTTCAGGTTCAATTTTCTCTTGTGTGAATAACTCTGTTGCCAACGTATGAATATGTATCAAAGCACAATTATAAAAGCAAAATCTATATACCATATTTTAACAAATACTAGGAACAAGGAAAAGAAGTATAAATAATGTACATATAGTCGTATATACTTCAATGAAGTCAAATGATTTATGCCTATACATTGTATTCCTAAAAGTTAGATCACATTTGAGAAATCGTTTCATTTTAATACAGTGTTACATAACTATGCTCAAACATGATGCCAAGCATTAAATCAATAAATGATAGTTGTTAGAATGTTATTTCACTATCACTATAAGTCTAGACAAATTATTTCTATTCCACAGAATAGTTTAAATGCTTTCCTCCCCCTCTCCACCCCAAAAAAATTTTTTCTGTTGATTTTATTATGTAAAATCATAAAATGTGTTTTCCCATAAGGATTCTAAAATAAAATTATGGGATTAAATTAATGAAAAAATGTAACATTTATGAGTAGTTGATAAATTTTCAAGAAATAAATCTTCTACATTGACACATCATAAATATTCTTCTGTTTCAATGAATAATTCATGCCTAGATACAGTTTGAGGCTAAAACATGTAATAGATATTAATTTACTACAATATTAAAATATATTTAGTTGTTATGCAAACATTTTTTTTGCATAAACACTATAATATAAGTAGCTGAAAAAGTGATGAATTACTTATGATTTATTAAATAGTCATTGGATAATTTACACTCTGACCATCGTCTACCAGAACGAGCAATGTTCTCTGTTGTAGGAGTAGGCTGGAAGAATGCTAGGGGTGGCCAAATGAAAACATGGAACCAATCCATGAAGTCATTGACAATTGGGCTGAGCCATGTTAATAGATGCAGATTACCTGGTTGGGGCCCACGCGATGATCGTAACAAATGGTTAGAGACTTTAGGTGATATGGCTCAAAGTCGCTTGCGATTGCGCAGGTGCATCCACTCCTTGTCTTCCTCCAAATTCTAATTTTTGAGCATCTCATAATTTTCTCTGTACTAAATCACTTTTTATCTCAAATCTCATTTCTGATCTTTATGCCTTTCCATTAGTACTTACTCTGTTATTACCTCCCCTACTCTGGAATGTGGTCCAACAATTTAATCTCTATCAGCTTATTGAGGCATGGCAACTTGAACTGATGTACGCATGTACCAAGTTCCACGTTGTAAGTGACTGACTGACTGACTCATTCAATCTATTCAAGTGTTTAATTCATCCGCTTTTTAAAGTTCAAATTCAGAAAACCAAATTCATCTACGTTGTATATTTCAATAAATTGAAATTTCTGATGTTACATCTCTTCTTTAGTGAATAAATAGCTGAGTTAAACTTCTTACATGTTTAACACACCCACACACACATAGAAACATTATCACCATTCTTCTCATTGCGTATACCACATTATCGATACTCACTAAAGATTAATAAATACTCAAAGATGTTGCACTATGAAACATCTTGGCTCGTAGTGGCAAGACTTCGTTATCATTAGATTTGTAATTTGATTACGTTAAATGTTCTAATTTTGATATTTTCTTACTTATTACTTAAATCCACGTTAATATAGTTCAGTTATTTATTGTACTGTGGAGGAGCAGCTTACACTAAGTCGTGAAACACTAGAAATATCAATTTTATTTCATTAAAATATTAATAATCTATTACTTATTATTATGAACTACTGAACCAGTTTTTAATTTATTTGAGATTATCAAGTCTGATATTGATAAAGATAAATATGAACGAAAATTTGGTTTAACGAAATCATTTTCAAGGGAGTCGAATGGTATATATATACACATATGATTATAATAATGTAGTTACAATTGGTCAAATAGTTATTAAAGTATTATTAAAAGTTAGGTAGTGATTGACATATAAACTACTTTACCATACATTTTATGCAAAACAAAAATGATGTAGTAAATGGAGCTCATTACGTATCTGATGAATTCCAACATCATTAACAGAAATTGAATCAAGAAAAACACCATAACGAGTGTGGTAAATGATTAGGTTTTGGTAACTAGGAGATTAAATAAAATTGCAATCATATGAATGGAAATCACTACATAAAACTCAAAGTGATCCATAAAGTGACGGAGCATCAAACTAAATGAACTCATCAGCAAAGTAATATGGTACAGATAAAATACATTCCAGAATTACATAAATATTACTAGAACATAAGAAGCTACATTTGTTCAGGTATCTCTTTAATATCCAACAACTGATATAGTCATTCGAAAAATTGAAATATACACAATAGATTTACACCATTTGATAATTATAAACGTAGTTATCACGTCTCTTCATCGTTTCCTGGTACTGGAATGATCTTTAAAAAACCTTGAAGTCTTTTACTTTGCCAAGTTATCATTGTATAAAGTATGTAAGCAGTATTCCTGGACAGTAATTAAACAATAATTATAATATATATTTAAGATAACATGAAGGTAGTCAACTTTTCCAATGTGAAATCTACAGTTAAGACTAAGAATATCAGGTACGCACATTTAATGAACATTCATTCTTTTAATATGTATTTCTAGCCCCCAATATATTGCACATGAAAGAATGTAAACTTTTTATGTAAGCGCATGAATATGCAATACGATTTCGTAATATAATGAAAGGAAACTAAAATGGTAACTTGGTGAAATAGTTGCATAGATAAGAGATTAGATAGCCCTCTTTTTCAAACAAGTTGCTACTGTAGAGCCAGCGCAAGAATATACCATGTTACTTACCAATAAAGAGATGCGGAAACATTAATATTATTGATAATCGATGAAAATACATGGTTAGTTATTTTCATACGTAAAGCTTCCACATCCTTCGTAAGGTTATTTATTTCACCACTAACGTTTGTTACCCTTATGTAGGCCACCGACCACCATTCTGCAACCAACCCTATCTACAAATCTCTTTTCTAATTCTTACTAACTGCTATTAATTCTTTTCATTTCTGTCTCTGATTCTCGGTGCAGTATGATCGTTTGTCTTCCTTTATTTTAGCCTTAAGGATTTCATATTAGTGCTTGTCTTGTGACACAGTTTGATAATTACCTCAATGTATGTCCGTTTTACTTCTAGCCACTTTTTCAGCGTTTATTCGTAGACTTTTTCTTCAGCTGGTTTGTTGTCTTTCACAGTAGATTGTTGTCGATGGTGTTTGGTTAACGGATTAAAACTGCTCATAGTTATAAAGTTATTCAGTTACTATAAATAAATGACGATTTACTGCATCTATGTACTGTTAAAGACTAGTCGGTATAATTCAAAATGTTATCAAAAGTAATGCGCAGGGCTAAACACATTCAGAAATATCGTGGTTCGATAGATTATATTGCTTAGAATTGATATGCACATGATTCAAGTCTTATTGTGAAAATCTGTAACATAATGACTGGATCACTTGATTAAAAGTTTACAATGAAAGGAAACTCTATCTATATGCCTCGCTTACTAGCTGCCATTGAAAGTATACTTCATGTTATGGGAATTTTGTGACGTTAGAATGCAGAACAGAAGGAATGTGTACTAACACAGTAAAAATAATAGTTTACTTTCATTTTTTCAGAAACTGATAACTATAAGTTGATTTTTAGTTTTTTTTTATGTTTATTTTTAATTCATCACAGAATGATCTTGGTCGAGTACTATAGATAACCAGCCCCCAGTGGTACAGAGGGTAAGCGACGGCCAACTTGAGAGCACTGGGTTTGATTCTCTTGTCGGCATCAAGGGTGTAAATTGCTGAAGAGTTTCATGATAGGACGAAAACCAGCTGTTCAATGCTCTCTTGTTTTCACTGGTACTAAACCAACATCGATATGCAACGAATTCAATTAACTAAAATACTTAATACCAATCTCCACAAAACCAACTCAATTTCATGAGTTACTTCTATTATGTTATATTCTGATCAAGTCAACTCGTATCCATAGCAGTAATTATTAGTTTGTTGTTTATTTCCTTTATAAAAAATTGTTTATTAGAGAAAATATAAGGTATGTTGTAATATGATTTTTATTTTTACCTTTGAAAGAGCTTTGGTAAATGGTTTGGAAATTATTGCATGTCATATTAAATATGGGCTGTTATGTAACGCAGGATTATGAAATCGACTTAATGGATTATGAGGCAAGAACATTTCTTCTCAAACAGAAATTCTCTTAATAACATCGTACTCTTCAGAGATGAGTTTCTAATCAATGCGAACAAAATTATTTATTTATCATATTATATGTAAGAATTAGAATTATACCTGTGTTTATATTTGGAATGGAATTATAGTCTATGACATTGACTTCGTGTTATTTGAGATTCAATAGTTGAATATACTGACATCAACTACTAACTACCCTAAAATGGTCAATAATGAGCTTAGAATATACATATGCTAATTAAAACTTCAAATTTCATTCTTGACTATCATTAAAAGGATCATATGAATCCTTTACTAACATCAATGTGAACAGAATATCTTTGATCACACTAGTTACCATGTGCACACGTTAAATCTTGTGACAATGCATTGGGTATTTGGAGTGAATGTATTGAGTCCGATTTTCAGTTTGAGGATCGATATTAGACATATTGTTAATATCTCATTAGCATCTACTGAAAACGTTTGATTGAAAAAAATTTGTTTATCAACTCTAAAGCTGAATTAAGAATTTACTGTACTTCTTAATGTGTATCATCATTTCGTTTATTAAAAGTATCTCCAGCTATTTAAGTGAAAGTAAGACATTTGCTAAAACTACTGCAAGCGGCATTTTACTTCTGGTTACCTAAACTATGATATTTTAAAGGAGTTATTCAACAGAACTCGAAATAAAATGTAAAGCGGATACATTAAAATTTTAACTTTACATAGAGCCTTTCTAAGTTTATTGGTGGTCCCAACCCTGTATAAAGAAGAAGAAATGAGCATGGGTGTTATATTGATGAAGGGATGATCGATATTATCGATCCTGGTTATCTGCAACGCTATGCCTTGTATTAATTTATTATTCAGACACAGAGATCCGACTGATATAAAGAAAAGCCGATTAGTCACACACACGCATATTTTATAATAATAATCAATAACAAACAAGACACATATATATAATGCCTAACCTTCGACTCATTGGTCTATCATACTATAATTACCAATCACGTTTCCTTCCTGACGTGTGGATGGGGTAAACAAACCCATCTAGTAGAAGACAACCTAGATAAAAAGAATGCAAACCAGAAATGTATTTTAAACTATTTTAACTCCCACGGAGAGTTGTATAATCTCCATTTCGAACAGCCGTGACGCCTCATAAAGTAGTTACTAAGCATTTATCTATTCTAACAACCAGAGCAACAATTAATATCGATCAATGCCTGTTACCCCATGTGGAGCATAGGCCGCCAACCAGTATTATCCAACCAACTCTGTCTTGCGCTTTACTTTCCAGCCCTTCCCAAGAGCTCTTCATTCTCTTCATGTCTGTCTCCGATTCCCGATGCACTATGTTGTTGGTTCTCCCTCTTTTCCTTTAACCTTCAGAGTTTCATGTTAATGATTGTCTTGTGACACAATTTGATGGCTTCCTCCAGCGTCTTCTACTAATATCTTCCTCGACTGGAAGTTGATTTGTTCTCTGTCATTGGAGGTTATTGTTGATGCTAAACAATTAATATGGGTATGTGGAACGTTTACAGGCTGTGGACGACTGAGAGAATCATTCGGGTCGGTAAGGAAATGAAACGATACTAACTGGAGAAACATGGAATAGACGAAATACATTTGTGCCGACTGACTTAAAGACTTTATATTTTGTAAACGTTTATCAGTGTTATATTTGTAGTAAGATTTTGTATTAACACGTCACTAATACATACTGTACTTACATTGTTTAAGTGTATTATCGATATGATTTAACACACACTCACTTTTCACTTAGTGCCTTGTAAATTCGGCTATTTGAGGCGAAAATATACTGTCGCCGCACTATTATTCTTTCTAAACGGATTTTCGTTCGTCCATTAATTGGATTAATAATTGATACTTTTATAACATTAGAACTGAATACTCAAAGTCACTGTCGTTCCCCTTAGTTGAATTTGCTGGAACGAACCTAGACACTTGGACTTATCCATACGCGTGGTGGTCATCTGGAGAGCCTATCTTTCGCTTCAAATAATGCTGTTAATTCAAGTAAACTAAATCTTAATAAACGTCGCGCTTATTATATGTACTTATATTAACTATCAATATAGTATTTATTCCCATTTATAACTGTTTGTAAGACATTACTAACTCAATAGTGTTCCGCGTCTGCGATACATTGGTTATAAGCTGAACAGCAACGATTAGCTACTGGAGATATGCTGTTGTACTCAGGTAATGAAGAAGGATACTGAAAAACTAAACTAAATTAGTATAGCTAACAGGAATAAGTTCCAGGCCTTTGACAATTTACTAGACCCACTAAGGGGTAGGAAAATACAGTGTTGCACTTCTATCTCACAAACAGCAACAAATGCAGGTAAAGGTAGCCAGTGTTGCAGAAGCCACTACTAGGCCTCAATATACACAATGAGGAAAGCAACATGCTTACATATGAAACAACATAACAAACACTAGCCTAATTACACTTGACTTGATGCTGAAGCTCTGAAAGATGTGGAAACTTTTACATACCTGGTCAGTATCACTAATAAACATGAGTGACCTGATACAGATATGAAGACAAGGATTGGTAAGGCAAGGCAAGGACAGGATTTCTATAACTGAAAAACATATGAAACTCAAACCAGTTGTAAAATGTCATTTCGTTTAGCTATTAAAATATTAACAGTCACTAGTTAATATCAGTTGAAATCATACCTAAAGTACAATATTCACTACTGATTGTTTAACTTTCGGCTACTTAAAGGTTTTATTTATTTCAGATTATTACTAGTGATCAAACAGTAAAGTTTATTTTGATAATCCTTTAAAGATAAAACTATTACCCTTAATTATCATACATGTACATTTGATACCAACTGTTATATCAGCTAGAACTGATTGCGTGTATGTGTTATTCTAATTATATACAGTTGATAAAATTCATGTAAGTACGTGAAAAAATGTTAAGTTTTCTGTGTTGTTTAAGAATTCTTTAGCTCATATTATAAGTTGGATTTAGCTGCAAACCTCTTGAGTTTTATCAAAACTTCACTCGACCGTAATACTCCCAACCGCATTCGAATTCTGAGAAATTTGTCTTGAAAATGTATGAAAGGACTATAAAGATATTAGATGAATCTTTAAAACTTTAATTACTGATAAATAAGCGCTTTTCTCGAATCACCCAATTTAATAAAATTAACTGTATTCCTTAATGCTGATACACTAGAATTCCCTGTAACACATTTTTGCTTCAAATACCAACGCTTTATTAACTAACGCACAGGGTTCAGATGGCCACAGTAATTGTGAAAATATTAATACAAATTTATATTGCCATATGCACATGCATATATCCGTTGTTTAAACTTTTGAAATGCGCTTAACTGTGAAATATAAAACAGAATCTAAATATTCTACACACACAATATTCACTTTTACATGTTTTCGCATAAATCTTCATTAAATAAGAAGAAGCTAAGTGACAGTAGAAATAAAATTCTGTTAAAATTTAAACAGCATAACAACTAAACGTATATAATTAGGGGATCGTGGAGATAGTTGTCAATCCTGATATCACGAATTGATTTTAATCAGATAACGATTGATTACCTGGAAGCACTGGTGAAGAGTCTCATACTAGGACGAAACAGCTGTTCAGTACTTCCAGGTGGTCAACGGTTATCTGATTCAGATCGATTTGTGATAACGAAATTGACAGTTAACTATCTCCACAACCCCCCATTTGTAACTAATATCAGCTCACTAATGACTGGCTCCTTGAGGTAATTCCTGAAGTTCTAGTGTGTAAACGTGACCGGTAGAGTTCAACTATGTCGGATGAGAGGCAGTTACACACCGATGACATGGATGAGGTCGCGCAGACGTATCACGAATTGACTGAATTTGAAATATAATTGTTAGGAGCTGACTCAGTGGTCCAGTGGTAAAACTTTCGCCGTGGAGCCAGAGGGCTCTGGGTTTGACCCCATATGGGGTCGTTGACGCACACTGCTGAAGAGTCCCATACTAGAACGGAACAGCTGTTAATTGCTTCTAGGTGATCAATGGTTGTCTGATTCAGATCAACTCGTAATATCAGGATAAACATATACAGTTGTATTGGAACCTAACAATTGTCGGACACTTATAAATTCGGTAAAGGTTCAGTGGTTGATTTTATAAATTACTGATATCTATAAACAACTCATACTTTTTGTTTACCATGTTGCTATCAATTTAGATTACAATTAACATCCGGTTAATAAATTATCTGCCAATCATTTATTATCTATGTTTATCGACATACCTAGTAATAATGTATCTATTCAACTAATTTGTTGATGTTGTTGTTATTGCTGTTACTCAAAATATTGATCACTTGGGCATAAATTATTATCTAAGTAGTGTATCCTATCAGTAGACCTTGACATAAGTTTGATCTTTAAACATCAGTTCAGAAATGAAACGTAGTTTTCTTTTTCAATTTAACCATATTTATGTGTTACAATTTCTGTGTTTAATTGATTTACTTTCGTAAGATTTCATCTATTCTGAAGTTACAGTTCCATAAAGTGTAGATAAGGATTCTTTAACAATAACATCTAGCATGACTGTCATTATAGTCCTTAAAGTCAATCCAATAACTATCTCAATAATAGAATTTCATTAAATTTCAATAGATTAGGACACACAGCATATTCATGCAGTTTAACTTGACTATATATTCAACTGTGAATTAACGGAATAATAGACAATTAATTTTCTGTACTAGAACATAAAATTGGTAATAGGAACAGAAGATTATTGCAAAATATAATTCATTATCAAATGTTGGTATATCACATGAAAATTGTCTGCTCACTGTTTCTCTTATTCATCTAACTTCCATACACTTTCATATACTGCTGCATAGTCCTACCTACCCACTATATCGAGAAGACAACGTACTTTATCGCTACACTCAAATTTATCAAAGATTTAACTCTTTTTCACTCTCCTATCTTACCTGTTATTAAGATCCAGCTTGATGAAATTATTAGCATTATTCACTTGATTGCACCTCATGAAAAATAGTTTAATTCATTTTGACACCAGCTAACAAAAGGAAGAAACGTGTTGGTCAATTGAATAATTCTTTTTCAAATTATTCATATGCATTTTACAGATTTTATTCACTAATAGAGTAATAGTGATACAGATTACAAGTTAATAGTCAGAACATACTACTGAATTGGTGGCCTCTTTCAATATTTAAGTCATCTATTTTCTAAATTTTATGATATTACGACTGACTATCTTGTTTTTGACTAAGAAATGTATTGAATAATAATACTCACGTGACATTATAAATGGCCTACAAAATAATGTGATAATAAATATTGTGAAGCTTAAACAAAAACACTACAGTTGTTGACATATTTCCTTCTTTGTCTATTCATTGAATAAAAACAATTCATGCTTATGGATAAATTCGTATACTAGACTGCCTAGACGATGAACTATCCATTTTGAAGTCTATCTTCATAGAAAATGATTACCTATTGAGATTTATTAAGAGAAATATGAAGCTGAAACAACATTTTCAGACTATATGCTTAGTTCTCAAGAAGGTATTGTTTAATAATCTTAACTTAAAAAATGATATTGCTGTTGACATACCGAAAAACTGTCTGGAATGATCGATTTGTGATATGTTCAACGCACCACTTCCCTTGTATTAGCTATCCTGGTCATCAGCTTATATACATCTTGGTGGCGCATAAGTTGCCAAGATTGATCGATTTGATGGGTATATACGCATTCGCTTGCCCTGGTGGAGCTAAGTATGTTGGTCCCTCATCGAGCCTACGTGTCTACCGCATTCCGAAGCACTTATTATCATGGCTCAGTAAAGGACAACAAAGATCCCTCAGATTCATCCATTGACATCATTTGCAAAAATCAACAGAATAGATCAAAAGGTGTTCGATTAACTTTACCTTATGCAACAGAAGCCTTATTTACCCGTAATTCAAAACTTGAGGTATGTTTGGAAGTCATTTATTAGATTTAAATGGTTCGTGATAATTGGTATCTAGTTTCATTCATTGAATACGTCACAGATTAATCTTGGTAGGGTACCACTGAAGAAAAACGAGAGATCCCTGGATAGCTGATTTCATCCTAGCATCAGACTCTTCAGTAGATCGCAATCTGAATCCCACCACTGGAAACAAACTCAGGGTCTTCAAATAGTGAACACCTAACCTACTGTCATCACTGGAGAGGTCCAGTTATAGAATTACCGTTTCCATCAGTTTATTAATCAGCACGCCGATCCATTGTCATCGGTGATAACTTTCTTACTTATGACAAGCCTGGAAATCTACAAGTCACAACTTTACATTAGAATTTCAGGACCATCATGAAGTTAATAATTAATGAGCTTAATTGAACTACTATCACTATTTTTGTGTGTATAGTGACTGAGCTTATGCTCAACGTTGAGTACTATCGGAATGTATTGTTAAGAATTGTATATATTTCAATAAAATTTAAGGCATTTAATAAGACTAATACTATTAACCAATGAATATTAATAGATCTACAGATCTACAGATTTTAGATAACACTACTTTTACATAATTTGGAAATCATGTGTATCTTCTTAATTGATGCTGTTATGTACTGAAAGTGATTTGTCTCTGTTGCCACATGTACATTCTAGTCGGATTGTCTCAATAGAATGATAGTTCACAAATGTGACTAAAGTTAGACTATATCTGAAGAATGGGATCCTGGACAAATATATTTTACTCTACTTTAAAATCGCTTGATGGATATACCTATATCGCTACGTAGATTAGAACCATTCAGTTCACTAATTACCTATCGACTTCCAGTGTAAGCAATAACAATGGAGCTATAAATGCATGCAGTTGTTAAGTAACTAATTCGATTTCAACTACTAACCATAATTCAACTGTAATTAATCATTATAGATACAAGCATCGATTCAGTTGTTATCTAGTATTGTTTAAACTAAACCTGTAATCATATTAGAAAAACTAAAGTTTATGTAATCAAAATCTATCCTGGTGGTGAAGAAAACTCCACAAATTTTGGCATTCATCTTCAATTCTAAATTATAATAAATAACGTTTAGTAAACTTAAATTACATTAAATATTTTCTATGTTTTGACTAATAACAAACATTATGCAATATTGCTGATACTTTAGATTTAAAATGATAACAAATTAAGCATTACTAGTATTATAGTACTGATATATTAAAAATAGTAGAATTAAGTAGTGTATGAGTACAGAATGAAAGAGCCTATTCTTTATTTTTATAGATTATCATTCTTCTTTCACAATCTCTTTCTTCTATATTTATTACTTGAAAACAAAATAATAAGAATATTTAATTTATATGCAAATACAATTTATATTGGTAAGATTAGTGAAATTTATATAGTTTCAATGAATTGTGAGTGTAAGACCGTTTAACAGGACCAAGCATTAAGCAGAAAATATGATTTGTAACAATGTCTTAGTAATAAGTAGTATGATTGTATTTCATATCGAAATATGTTAACAAGAAATCGACATGTTTTTAGCTGTATTTGTTACAATGAATTAAATGTTTTAGACGTAATAATAAGCCAAATAGAATAAATGAAGTTGGATTAGGACTGGTAAATGAATTCTTGGACTAGCGTTTTATTCTATTTCCAACTGATTAGTGTATTGGTAATTTTTACACTGATGCGAGAGATTAGATTGCTCATGTTAAATACCACTCCATTCATCATAAAACTATTGTTTACAGACAACAACATTTGTGAATCTATATGTTTATGCAACTTGAAAGTAATTGTATCATCTCGTTGAAGTTGATAAGAACTGAGATTGGTAACTTAACTTTTGCATTATTGTTTTCATAGTTATTATTCTCTCGCTAAGTTTCTTTTAATACGTTTTCTCTTTTTCGGTCAGATTTAACAATTGCTTTTTTTGTTTTTGGTTATATCATCGTTTTTTAGATGGTAAGATGAATTCAACTTTCGTGTTTAATTAGGTCATTTAAAGTTTAATAACTGGGTTTTATTCACTTTATTCTCAAATACTTCCAACCACCTCTTATTGTGTAATCATTTGACCTCTGATCTGAATTTTGCCTTCTGATACCTTCTCTTGGATCGTATATATATTCACAGCATTTTCTCCAACGTTTTAAGCCATGTTCACATGTTTATGAAATCTTGATTTCAACTAACTCCATGCATTCTCATGAGTATGTTAAAACTTGTTTCAAATATTAATCTTGTAAAATATTATTCTAGGTTGTATGCAGCTGATGAGAAACCAACGAAATAAATTGAATTCATCCTATTCTGCACAAATATTTATTCTTACTCTCATGAAAATAATAAAGGGAACAAAGTGTATGGTCAGTTTCTGTTATCACATGTTTATCTCGAAATGACAGTTTGAAAATTTCTAATGAGTTATAGTTGCATACAGGTGATAAATCCCGAATAGGATAAAGCACATATTCTGGATTCCGTTCACCCTCCACAGTTCAACTTTAATTGTATTTGTTGACTGCTACTGCATTGAGGCAACCTGATCAGATGACAACAAAGACCGATCAGTTTCAATTCATAACAACATCTGCTAAAAAACTTTCAGATTATAAATCAGTTAGTATATAGAAGAATATAATCTATTGAATTGTTCTCATTAATAATGTGATCAGTTTACAAAGTTACTAGGTATACCACCTTCCATTTTTGATGTTTGCAACTCCTATATCCATAAGATATCCTCAAATTTTTGTGAACACCTCTCTGGTGAATGTACCGTATTGAAGTGACAGATAAAGATAAGTACTCTGTTTTACAGACTAAATGCTTTTGTAGAAATTTTAAAGGAATATTTTAAACGTTGAGTGAAATAAATTGAGTTTATTTAGGTGGGTTTATGTCATCTACTTATAACACTTTATATTGTCAAAATCAAAGTTAAAACGTAGTTAGAAATTACTTACATAAATGGATTTGATTGTTTATATTCTTCACGGATCAATGTCGGTTATGCACCAGTGAAAATCAGGAAGTACTTGATAGCCAATTCATTCTAGTATGGAACTTCTTAACTGTTTACTGTTTTGATTCTCGATTGGCGAATGAATTCAGAGTCTGCATGTCTCAAAGCTAATGTCTAACCGTCTCTATTACAGATCCAGCCTCTGAATACAAACAAATAAACTTATTACTTCTTTCCATAAAACCAATTCGATTCAACAATAAATGAATTTAATTAGAATCTACTGTAGCAAAAGTTAAAATTAAAAAACTGAACAAAGTAAATACAAAAGGAAATTGTAAAGCGATAATGATATGGAAAAAAAAAACTGAAATGGGTGAAAATGAGCGATTGCGTATTAATGAGCACATTAATAATAATTTACAATAACATAAAAAGCCTAGTTAGGAAAAATAACAAGTATTTATTGAACTACAACTGTCAAGAATTCGACTTTACAAGGTAATTAAATAAGAGATTGCGCTCGGAAGATACATGACGTAATTAAATCAGTGAAAGGTTGGTAACTGTTTCTCCCAAATAATAGACAATTTCTGACTAAATTTTATTTATTATCCATCTCAAGTTAATCCTTATTTCTCACTCAATGTTTTACATCTAAGTGGTGTCTGCAAATTGTACCATTGGATATCAATGTCTCTTCTTCAAAAAGACATTTGTGAATATGTACAAATATCTAAATTTTTACAGACATGTCTTGATAACTGGTAAGAGATTCATATTGGCTTTTTGTTGACGCTGTTATTTTATACAGGTTTATTAATTTAATCAGGGTAGGTTCTTACTAGTGCAACATTCGTCCTCGTAATGACTGTCTCTAAGATGGTGGCTACTAATAGTGGGATTTTACTGGTTGTAATTACCATCTTTCTATTGTAGCTTATTGTGCTATATTCATCAACGAATTTTTTTCAGAAACTTTTGTTTTATAATAAGTTGTTGTGGAGATTGTTGAATGCCAGTTTGATATCACAAATTCGGGATATCAAATAAACTGTTATTTCTTTGGAACTTTTCAAAGTTCATCAGTTCTTCTTCTAGTTTAATAGTGATGTATATCTTTTCTAATTCTAGAAAGCGATGTTATTATAAATGATCTCTAGTAACCGAATGAACACAATTTTTAAAAAAATAAACTTGACTTCTAAACGTTTTCTTGTAAAAAAAAAATATTTATTAATGAAAAACTGTTAGGTCGGACCACAAAGAAGTGTAACAAACTTTCAGAACTCTGGTTTCGAACACTATTTCATTTATTCGAACTGTCTGTAATGTAAACATTTTGTTTCTACTATTGTTACGCTCCGCTTGCCCTATCCTCCCGGTTAGCATAATTACTGTTATTATATTGTCTCTTATTATGGACTATAGTTAATTAGTTGTGTACAAGTTGTTTCTATTCACTACCACTATTTCCCTCGCTTTGTATTCCTGTTAATTTTCTAATTGGTTTGTTGTGTGGTCTGACTTTATGTATATATAAAGGAATGCTTGAAATATAATATGATTCTGTCTGGCTGACCTATCGGCTCGCATTCTTCTTATTTCGACTTGGGACTAAGTGGGCACAGGGCAGGCGCGCAATAACCAACTAGGCACTACTGATTCGCACTCGGCCAACCCCCAATCACACCCCCAAATTTCTCTCGTCATAACAAAAACACTTATTGATTCATCAGAAATAAGAATCTGGATCGATGAAGAGATAACTTTTCAGCGATTTTATTATCAATACGATACACTGTTGTATCTGTGTGTGTGTATATGTAAAGTCGGTAACAACGATCATTTGAATAAAACAACAAAAATTAAAATAATAAAAATAAATTGCAGAACAGTTTTGTTATACATATTAAGAATGTCACTGTTAGCAGATAAGAGACTAGAGAATGAAGTTATGTTATATGTAGATTTTGTAATAGATGACTAAGTAGTAATTTGTGAAATTGAATTATGTAATATGTTAAAATTCATTGGAAAATAGATATAGAATAGTAATCCTCGAATCAAATTGTGCAATAAGATGAGATAACAATTTCGAAGATGAATTGTATTATGGATGGAGATGGGGACATAGAAATAAGAACCTATATATTTTTTCAGTGGGTATTGACAGTGAAAATAACATTTAAAATCAACAACGTGGAATAAGAATACAATGTCAACATGAATAATTAATATATGCCAGTTTTGTCCATACGCGTAATAGACTGTAAATAAGTTTCTTCTGCATATATATTACTGGTTTCTGAATGTGCCTGACTATGGTCTTCAGCACAACGTAGAAGATGAAGGCATACTGCAGTTTGGTAGGTTTAGTTCACTTTTATAGATAACTATGACAAACAAAATTATCATAATAGGATAGGACGATAGTGACGAGATGTTCCCGAGCTTTACTTAAATCCCAACTGTTATCGATGCTGCATAACCAGATAGAATACTGTTCTTCAACTAACTGGGACAAAATCCACATCGAATGATCAATTGATTTCTACATCAATTCTTGATTTTCGTTGTTATGTTTGAATAGCTGATGTTGTTAATGTCAGATGTTGAATATATGTATATGCGTCTTTATACACTATTAAAAATGAAGTCACCGAAGAATTTCTTGTCAGTGAACCATATTCTCGTGTTCCATTTGTACTAGTTATTAAAGTGCTGAAGTATCTGAGATGTTGAAATTCGGTTAAGAAAAAAACTACAAACAAATTACGATGAATATGACTCTATTTTCTTCTCTCAGCGACTATAAAGACAATAGTAAGTTAATGCTACCCAAAATTGCTATATATATATACATATATATATATATATATATATATATATATATATATATATAAGGAATTTCCCTACCCCTTCCTTTCTATACAAAAGATATGTGGATGAATATTTTCGTTATTTGTCATGAGAATACTGACTGATATTTTATATTTCAATAATATATGATATCTAGCACCAGATTTCACACTAAGAAAATGAATCAGGTTCATGGATTTCATTTCGTGACGCAATCCTGACAGCGAAACAGTACTACCCTAAATGGTCTATGGCAAACAATCACAAAATGGCCATCTAACCAAGCGTTGAGCAAAAATTGGAATCTTGTTTACTCATTATACTACGGGATACGAAATATCTGCAGTGATGGATGCATTTGTAAGGAACATTATTACTTAAGTAAAGACTAATTAAAAATGAATATCCAATGCTTTACACAGATAAAACTTCAAAGAAACCTTGAATACAGAGCCCAGAAGTTTAGTCTCTAGAAGGTATTTTTTTATGAATCTAGAATTCACAAAGAACCGAGCTTCCAAATTTTTGAGAAACTATTTGTCATTGTAAGTTTTATGCTGAAAAATTATGGTTTAATTTCACCAGCAAAACTAATTCATTTAATGGATAGAATCCAAAGTTTGGTCGCCTCGATGAGCATTTCTTCGATTCATCTGTAATTATGGAATAAGGTGCATTGGCCGCATCCGACTTTTCGTTGTCAACAGAAACACAATAACGTATCCCAGCTTTGTTCTACAACGACGAATGAATAGCAGTTAAGATATCCATCAACGTACATCTAACTGAATATGAGCCTTTATGTAACTCCGATAGTGATATAAACATTGTTTATATAGTCAGTTTAAATTAGCAAAGATTTTTTAGGATCCGGCACCTTAAAATAAAAAAAGATCAGGGTATCCGTAAGAAAAACCCGAAACTTAGAAAAAACAATTTGATATAAACCTAATAATATTTAAATCCAGTGTTAGTCTATTAGTTTAATACCCTATTTTTATTCATATACATCCGTTACATGGTTACAAGACTTTGCAATAGTCCAATTTAACACAGGTTACGTAAATAAAGCTAGAATGGCTGTATTTCATACATACATTGAATTCATTAAATTAGTTCACCTCAATCACTATAGTCATATACAAGTAATTAGTTTCAATCACTTCATTATGTTAGTTTCACTGTAGATTAAGGAATACACGTTGTTCTTCAGTAGACAAATAAAATTGTTAACGCGATGAAATTTCAGTTGTATCAAAAGAGTAATTATAATTGAACGAACTGACAGTTCTAGAAACTATTTTAGGCAACTTAATTTCGTAAAGTGTAGAATGATTTATCAGCATAAACAGATGAATAGTAAGGTGGTAATTACAAGAAGCTAAGACATGAAGGATTTAGTTTTAGTAAACATAAACTAGACAAATTGTGTTTGCAATCAAGTGAATAATGAATAACAGAAATGATATTCATCCTCTTTATATGCTACAAGGAATTTAAAAGTCAAGTTTTACTATTCGAATTCTGGTGGCTAAAACAAATCTGAATAATGTGAATTCGCTTTACCTGATAAGTATTTTAAAGCACTTCGTGTCACGTGTCATGAAGATTTCATGAAATGAAACTTAGGAAGCAGCTGTTTTCACTGAAAAATAGGTTTTTTTTTAATTGTTCATTTATTTTACAAGATACTTATTTTTCTATCATGCGTTTTAAAGTCCTATGAATTTATACAGTTAGAGCTGATACGTGTCGGGTACATTTTTTTTTGATTTAATGAACATCGGGCTGTTTATAATAAATTCAGTTTTGAAGTAATAAATACACTTAGTTTGCAGCTACCTTCATTTGTTGATTAATTTTTGATGCTATGTGACCACCTGTGAAAGATGGATGAGGTAACACTGGATTTTTTTTCTCTTGATTTCTGGTTTCTTCTCTTGGTTGTAATTCAATATCGCATTTTCTAATAAGCGTCTGTGGACATCAATTTTCTTATATATTTAATAAATCTTAAGCATATTTACTAACTAAATCCTTCATGTCTTAGCTTCTTGTAATTACCACCTTACTATTCATCTGTTTATGCTGATAAATCATTCTACACTTTACGAAATTAAGTTGCCTAAAATAGTTTCTAGAACTGTCAGTTCGTTCAATTATAATTACTCTTTTGATACAACTGAAATTTCATCGCGTTAACAATTTTATTTGTCTACTGAAGAACAACGTGTATTCCTTAATCTACAGTGAAACTAACATAATGAAGTGATTGAAACTAATTACTTGTATATGACTATAGTGATTGAGGTGAACTAATTTAATGAATTCAATGTATATATGAAACACAGCCGTTTTAGCTTCATTTAATTTCATCAAGTAAACTAACTATATAAGGGAATTTGCTTGTTTGACTTTTTCATGTTTCCTTTATATTATCATATTTACCTGTTAAATTCAGATGGCTTTGTTGAAATTGATTTTAAGTTGAATTATTTGTATTCATTATCCTAGATTCTAACAGTGAATTAAACCTACGAGCCTTCATGTTTGCCCAATAAATGACCCTTTGCATCACTTGCGTCTAACAGTAGAATTCCTCGGTTTTGATTTTATTAAGGTATTAGTAGGTATATTCTGCTTAGAAATCCTTTACTAGAACTGAAGTGGCTGTTCAACTGTTCACTAGTTTGAAGTAAAGATAAATAATTAAGTATTTATTCATAGTACATATGCCCCCTCACTGAATTAGTTCTTTCATTTAAAAAAAAACATCTTCATACATCATTTATACAATTGTACAGCCTGATAATGAATTCTTTGAAAGAAGTTTCTTTCATTGAAATTCGTTTTTTTAAAAGTTCACCCTAAACATTAATATTAGCGTTTCTACTTGAAAGAAGAAAAGTACAATTTCAACATAGAAAACATCATAATGTTGAATGAATTCAATATTTACAGATATTGTTTCAGAGATAATATAGAATTCAATCTCATCAGAATTACTCTTGATCAACAAGTTTCTATCAATTGTTTTTATAGTTTTATTATTTGTCCAGCAATATAAGTGTTATTGTAAGAAGATCAAATGAAGTCAACATTGGATTAGAACATTGGAAGGCATTACTGACGTCATTGTTACATGTATTGATTTATTTTATTCTATCAATATGAATCGATGAATAGACGATGATTATTTGTTATGGATAAATACAATCAAGAATATATTGTTAATGAAACAGAGTAAATCTCATTGAAACATACTGATTTCACAATGTTTTTAGCTTTACTGTTAATACTTCAAGGCACTTGGAATCTTTTGTTTTTCACATGAATATCAGATGACATTGTTTGCTTTAGTTTAAATCCATTCCCCTTCTTGACCTGAATCTTGTAAAATAGCATCAGAAATTACAACAATCTCATTATTATTATTATTACTGCTATTATCAATAAAGGTTTTTCTATGTAACTCTGTATTTTGTGGATTCATTACTTGATATTCTTTATCATAATCACTGAGTAAAATATTCGGTACTAAATAAGTAGGAGATTGTAATTGATGTTGACTATTCTCTGTAATACTATCATCAAATGATACACATTCTTGTCGACATTTTATTAGTTTCTTACGTGTAGAATGTAAATATTCATTATTATGATTATTGTTTAATGTTATTGTATTACCTATATTCGATAATGTAGTTTCATGTTTAGGCTTTTCATTGATGGTTTCAGTATTATGATAATATGAATGTGATGATGTTGATGATATTGGTGATTGTGATGAAGTTGAGGTAGATAATCCACAGCATGGCATTAAGGTTATTTATTCAATGAATTAATAATTGGTATCGGTCGAACAAATGATTGTATCAACAAGTCTAAATTCATACATATGAAAGAATTGAAAAAAAATAATGCAGCAATCCATGTTAAAAAATATGTATATCCATACTGTGTTTCAATGTTAACTAATGACACATCTTCATCTGGAATGAAATTTTTGTTGTTATCATTATTAACAGTGTGTTTATTCTCCAAGGAAGAGTGATCCGGAGACTTGATTCTGAATACATTAAGTCTTAGTAAATTATGAATACATGCCTCTGCTGAGATTGGATATAGAATTAAAGCAGCTATAATGGCGATACCTAAAGATAAATGATAAATGTAAATCTTTATCAGGTACATTTGTTCGAATACTTATAACTTTTGTTTATAAGTATCACATTTATTCAAATAAGTGACTGAATAGTTAGATGTGACAGTACGAAAATAGGCTGAGAAGTGATATTGTGCAGATAAACTGGAGAATGTTCTATTTATATAACTGTTATGCATCCACCACCTTCAATGCTAATCAAACAGCATGGATTTATTTCATAACACTGTTCATTGATAAACATAAACAATAATTATATTTTAATCTTTAACTCAACTTAATGGACAAGTATTGAACCGAAGTAATTTTGTGAAGAAAGGTATTTTTCACAAATCAGTGTTGGCGGGATAGAATTGAAACCTAGGGATTATTGGGACTACTGAACAATGAGTACCCTCGATTTCCTGGGTTTAATTATCTGGTGGGATTAAGGGTGACTACTACTAAGAACTTCCATACTAAAACGCAACAATTATCTAGTGCTCCTTGGTTTTCAGCATTATCTAATCAACGTCAATTTATGACGAATCCAAGCGACTAAGGTTTATAAGAAAATATTTTAGCTAAACAAAACATCAACACATTTATTAACAGTACATTATTAAACCATATTAGGTGTTTAATGATAAAATTAATGTTAACTAATTGCATTTCCATTTCTTAGGTACATTTACCAAAGTCTATAATCATAACATCATATTTTATGAAGAGCTTGTGAAATGTTTTGCCAATTTTTCACATTATGTAATATGACGTGTTGAGTGTATATACCTTCTAAATAACCGTCAATTGTGGTTCGGAAGTATCAAATTCTAATCCGTATGGAGGTTGGTTAATGAAGTTTTTATATAGTAGCTGATTATCAATATTTCAATAATGGCAGTGTGAGCTAACTTCTTTATCCTTCGTTAAACAGCATACTTACACAATGAAATATATTTAGGTTAGCTCAGTATGTCGAGAATTGGACGAAACGTGTAACCTGAGGGATCGATTACGAATAAATTTAACGAAATCAGGAATAAAATTTATTAATTCACATAATCGTGTACTAAGCTATTTGTGACAGATAAGTTATGCAAGCTTCGCTTTAAACTTATACGATTATGATAGATAAACCTATGGCAGACCCTTTGAAAAGTGTCAAAAATCTTAAACTAAGCTGACAGGTGATGTTTAGCGACTGAAGTGGATTATCCAGGAACTGAATTATTCTTAGAAAAATAAATTTTACGAAGTTAAACTTTTAATCTGTTAATTTGACTAGTTTTTTAGAATGAAACTGGCAGTGACTTTCAGTGCTATTAGAGGTATTAGGGCGATTAGTACTTCACAAAATTAGTACATCTCGAAAACGTCTTATTTTCTTTAGGAATCTGAATAAAAATAGGGTTATTGTTAGTCTGGATGACCTTGGAACACAACCTCATTACTCGTCGAAAATCTTCATGTGGATTGTCATTCACTATTTTTTATAAGTAGTTTTTGCACTATCAGCACACTTGTTAAGCCTTTACTATAAGAGACTATAAATCCGTAGAGTAAGGTAAGGCATGCATTTCTAGGCCCCACTACTTTAAAACCTCGACCTTCATCTGTAGAAAGTTAACATATCTGGTTGTTTGAGGAGAAAGTGCAACCATGATCACACCTATGTACGGTAAGGTTGTGTGACTGTCGCTTTGTACACTAAGTTTAGCTGTATTGCATCGTATCGCTCTTCACCTAGCCAGGTTGCTATGATAGGACCTTAATGAATAATTCTATTATTCAGCATAAAGCAACTAGCTTGTTAGAATAGATAGAACCCGTCCACCAGGTCCTGATCACAGTGATGATTAGGAATCCAGTTCTAATCAGTTATTATATCATATTAGGCACAACATAAACATTAGTGATTTGTAATGTAATCATTCATTTGGCAATCACATTCAAAATATATATGTTTAGCTCAAATAACAAAGAAATAATTCCTTTCTTTACTAGCCCTAATAGTTCTATAGTCATTGGAGTCTCGGAATGTTCGACTCTAACTAAAACTCTATCTTAACCTGTAGTTTAAAATGAAATCAGTATTTGTTTCTGCTTGATAAATGACAACAAATGTATCACTGTTTACATTAAACCAATTGCGCCTTACATTCCTAAATCTACACAGATATTGAAAAATTTGTCACCTGACGAGAATGCTTTATTTAAATTCAAAAGCTCATTCACTAATTATGACCAAGCTATGTTCTTATCATGACATGTGACAAATTCATGAAAAATAATTGTTGGTTGAAGGTAGTCAGTAAGATTCATGCTACTTGATACGCGTCAAGAAAGCATATTCTAAATCTTGTAGCAACTGTTAATTTCTGAGAAATTTTAACACAGGTCATCGAATGTTTAATTTGCCAATTAAAATAACAGGTTACTTCGAGACTAATTCTGTCATAGTATAGAGATAATGTTACTGGATTAATTTTATTGCTCTCATGAAATGCATCAGTATTCATATTGAATGTGTTGACTTAATTCCCCGCTAATAAATTATCTTCGAATTCAAATCAAATGATGATCTTGATTCTCAGTTTATGCTGCTAACTTATTATCTATTGATTCAGAGACTGTTAAGGTAAGTATTCCTTGACTGCATATAGGGTTTTTAACATCACTAACTTTTTGCATACATGTATTATTGGATAACTCTTCTAATTATCCCTTCCTACATTAGATAATGTGATTCCTGTAAATTAGAGAGAGTGTATCATCCTATTTATCTACAGTTTTGCAATGAATAAAATTTTTGGTAGAACTATAGTGCCACTCGTATGCGATTCCTAAAATGAATATCAGTCTACTTTAACCAATGAGAAAGTGGATCATGTTTGTGATAACTTTTTATGGCAACAATGATAATTGTAAGTGGGAAAAATCGAAGTCTAATTATTAAATTTAACCAATGGGCTTTACAAAGTTATTCAGTAGTTCTGTGTTTTTTAAATATGAGAAATAAATGACTTAGAAATTCATTCATATTTCAAAATAGCATTTTTAGCCGTAATTCTTAGCAGAATCCAAAATATTCTCTTAGTTTACTGTTCATATTCTCAGCATTGTTTGTATGGACTCCATTTATGATGTCCATGGATTCCTACGTTGAAGTGTGGTTACACTGTGTTCATTTCCCTGGTGGTAAACGTGATTTTACAATTTCTAGTCTCTTATTCACATTGTTATTCTATATAAAATATTCTGAAATCAGTTTACTCATTCTGTTTTAGCACCTCCTGTTCCTGTCAATCTTTTGGAGCAACATTACTTTCATAGGAATTTGTATTTATGAGATTTTTATTCATATTTGATTTCAGTCGTTCCAAGTCTAGAACTGAGAAAAATTGTTCTATGATGCATTCCGTTGTCTTAAAGATAGGTTATTAACCAAATTGGGAAGTACATTCAGCACACCCAATATAATTATACCAACTACACGCCGCGACTGTCATTTAATTTGGATTGTGACTGGCAAGTGGGATCCAGGACTAACGTTTCGTCTTATTTGGGACTCTTCGGCTTGATGTACCTGCATCATAATGTTGATGTTCACAGTGGGATTCGAACTCAGTCCGTTTCGTGTCAAATTTCACCACGTTCACCACTAGACTACTAAGTCCACACAATCCAGACGCCGCGACCTTGACGCTTGATTACCAAATCGAATTGATCTAACACCATAATTTAGTTTTACTAAATTGTTTATTAAATACGATGTAATGTAAATTAAGTATTTCATCATCTTATACTAAATTACCACAAAAATTAAATAATGCTAGTTGCATTACTAAATTTTAGTTTATAAGTATTTAGTCAGTGAAGATAATATACAATCGCAAGTGAATACTGCCCCTCCCCCATTAATTCTTATCAAAAAGTGTCAGAATTCGAATGAACATGAACTCAAGAGACCGTTTATCTCGAAGTGCTTTAAAATTTTTAAATATACGACTTTAGCATTTTTTATATAAAAGACTATCCGTAATAAAATGTGCAATTCGACTATTATGTAACCTGAACCATTCATAGAAGAAAAACAGATTCATATAAATCTTATGACTTATATGACACTTGTTGGAAAAATATAGTGACAGAGTGAGATAATTTATATGTTGGTGTATGCCCTGACTGGTAACTGAGTTTTGACAATTATTATGTTCGTTGCTCGTATCAGTCATTGATTGATATCAGTTGGGTATCAGTGGAAACCAGAAAGCTTTGGACAGTCGTTTCATTTTTATTTCGAGACTCCTTAATAGTGTGCATTTTTGATTAGGTCTGAGAATCGATCCCAAGACCTCATGATTTCGGCGCAAACTCTCAACCATCTGTACAAGTAGGCTAATCAGTGTCCGACCTAGTAAAGTTTCCACTTTCATCAATTCATGATACTATATGACGATCATCCAACTTCATTCGTGATAACAGTCTCACTCTCGAGAAGTCTGAACTCTACCAATCACGACGACGGCCTAGTTATTATAATAGCTAGGCTTCCCTGTTATCTAATGGTCCTGAGTTCGGTTCCTTGGGGGGGGACACTTCTGAGGAATCTCCCATTATAACTAAGTAGTTGTCCAGTGCTCCTGCGTTTTCAGTGACACCCTAACTGAGGTTACTCTGTGAACAAAACAAATAACAAATTTATTACTAAACTCAAAAAAACGTAACTTCGATTTTCATATTAATCTAGTCCTTAGAGAGAATAGGTATTAGTATCAAATAAATCTATAAGGCACGAATTTGAATCCTGTTTAGAGAACCGTTTACTCCCAAGATTTCAAGTTTGTTTTATTGACGAGTGTCAACTAGCACGAAATCTAGATACAGCTTCATTTGTTTACAACCTCCAAACAATGAATATATGTGGCTGCTTTTATAAAAATATTATTTTAGAGGAAATTAATATTCCGACATTAATCGTCTTTATGTGACTGAATTCATATCGAGAACTATAAGAAATTAGTAAACAAGAATTGTGAGGAAAATACTAGGTATAGTCGATTTCCTAATTCATTGAAGAACACTTCTTATGTTTATATTAATTGTCAACTAACAAATCGATTATCAAACATAGTTTACATTATACAAAAACCTGATAAAAGACTTACTAGATACTAAAAAGCATTCACCAGCTGAATGATAATAATAAAGTCGAAGAATTAAGGCACTTTTGCATACACCTGTAATAGCTAAACCCAAACCCAATATTCCAAATAAGCAAGCGCAACCAAGTAAACAAATAATGGATATATGAAGTTCTGTATAAAGCAAAATAAAAACATTAAATTCAAATAAGTAGCTTCATGAGATTATTACATATTAGATTTTGTTTTATTTATCATGAATACTGTTTCCTTACAGTAAGAAATTGATTGAATAAAGTTTATGGTGTAGATACTGAATTGAGTAGTATACGCTATTGTGAACTAAGCGTTATGTGTTAAATATTTTGCAATAAACCTATGCAAATGAATCAGCATAGGCTAGTTACATAACTAATCTACAGTCACTGTAAACGAAATAAACTTATACTTAATGTATAAATTAAGATCTTCAAACGAAGTCAACATACTTTGTGTTGGTTTTTTAGTGATTTTCTGTCGACTACTTCAGATAAACATTCGGTTAAGTTTCTGAATACTATCTGTTATATGTTTACTTTTAGGAAGCATGGTTATGACTGATTTGATTAAAGAAGACCCAATGTACTAGGAAGTTTTAATTGATTGTTATAATGATTGTTGAATTTTTAATTTGATATCGAGAATTGGTCAGAATTAGACAAGCATTGATCACCAGGAAGCAGTGGACAGCTATTTCGTTCTAGTGTTGAACTCGGAAGTGTACATCCACTACCCCACCAGGAGTTGCACCCAAGACCTTTGGGTTCCACCGCGAACACCTTACCATTATACCACTGAGTTGGCTACAAACGGTTGGTATTTCTAAATTAGTCAATTCGCAATACATTTTCGTGACCTTATCCATTGTCGTCCTTCAATATTAACTCACTAATGACTAATATCTCTAGGTAATTCCGGTTGTTCAAGTAAAAAGACGTGACCAGTGGAGTCCACTCGTGCCTGGTGTGGGGCAGAAACCTACCAATGGCAACATACTTGTTGAAGTAGAGTTGGTTGGAATTCACATGTTTGTCGATGCTTGAAATAAATTAAAAGGCTGAATAAAACGTTATAAGTATATCCAACATGCACAACAATGTTCCAGCATACCAATGAGGATAGTAATGAATGACATATAGAGTGCTTATTAAAGTAACTAGGTGAAAGTGATTAACAATTGAAAATAAGTTGAGGTGGTTTTGTAAAGATTGATATTTAATTTGTTGTTTGTGTATGACACAGAATGACCTCGATTACATAGCAGTGAAAACTAGGGAACACTGTACTGCTACTTTGCTGTAGTGTGGTACGCCTCAGCAGTAAGTAACCCCAACTTTGCTTGAAAGTAGGATCCAGTAGGTTTAGGTCTCGTGGCAAACGATTAACTCTTATCACAGCAGACGATGTGAATAAAGCTTAGTCGTTTAAAATTGGTTAAAAACTAAAGTGATAGGATAACAAATCCATCATATTCTACTTAACTCAAGGTTCCTGATATCTTAAAGACCAAATGATTATTGAGCAATTATTTGCATATCATTTTAAGGAATTTATTGATACTCTCATTTACACATAACATATTTAGCCTACTATAGTAACAACTGTTTAGTTTCTGTATTGCTGGGATAGATACATTAGCACATAAAAACATTTTGATTGTTAAGTAAAGCTTTATCATTAGCAAACTTAAGTGGTTAAAATATGAAGGTTTCAGGAACTCAACTGATCTTGTTATCAGGTTTCTCGCTCATCTATAATTTATGGTTACTTACGAAATACACTTGATTGTCTGTACCACTGGGCCGGCATTCAATGTTCGATTTCTCACTTCCATCAATTTTTGATGTAGCTCAACGATCATCCATTTTCACCGGTGATAACTTTCTTACGCCCAATATATTTGTTGGTACAGAGGGTAAGCATTAGCTAACCCAAAGCCCTTGGGTGGAATCTAGGGTGTGCATTCCTGAAAAGTCCCATACTAGAACAAAACAATTATCTAGTTGTCCTTATTTTTTAATTGTACATACCAGTATCAATCTGTAATCAGTTCAAACCGCTTCAACTCTATTATCTACGTGTTGCAAAATAAGAAAGAATATTGGTTTTTTAAGAAGAACGGTTGATTTTGTCCCTTCAGACAATCATAGGTACACTATTCGACTAAAACATTCATGCGAAGTGTGTATAACATCTTATTTCATGTGTTTTAGTGTTTGATTAAACTTTAAGTTATTGCATAATATTCTAACATTTGATACCAGGTCATTAGTAAGAATTGTCATTAGTTCTTAGGTTTCCTTGGTTAGTCAGTCTCTTTGGCTACCTCAAACAAATTTACACAAATCACTGCATTTCCTTAGAAAAAGATACTGGATATTAGAAAAAATAAGATCTTGAATACTTTTATGATAATTAAGTGTTGCTAAAATTGTACTTTACTGGTATAGCATTTCTCGTTCCACTATTGCTTAACAAATGTTTTATCGTAATGTTTTATGTAGTCAACAAATTCTTCCACACTCTGAAAAATCTTCAAAATAATTACTCATATTAATTGTTGGTTCAATATGGTTTTATGGGGAATATCTTTGACTTTGGGTATTTTATTCGTTGTAAATTTATCCTTGTTGTATACCACTGAAAACCAGGGATTACAAAAGAGCTGGCTCATATGAAGAATCCTCAAGAGTGTACATCCTTGATCACACTTAAGATTTTAAGGTTCTTAACCAGCACTTGACTATTAGGTATATCATAAACTGATTGATGTGCGAATTCTGTTATTGGACGCCCACCAGTCCACTGATTCATTTTCATCGAAGGTATGAATGTCACAAAGTCGGTGCCATGGTAGGATCGAAGTTATACACTGCTAAGGAGTCTCATACAAGGACAAAACAACTATCCAAGTTTCCTTAGTCTTTAATGGATACCATTCGAGTTAAGTTTATGGCGAATATTGTTCATCGTGTTTGACAAGTAAATGTATTTTAAAGTATATAAAATTTCAATTAAATGGGTTAGAAACAACATGTTTAGTCAAACAGTATTGTTTCCAGTTTGATCGTCATCATGCATCAATATTTTTTTGCCTTTTGCGAAACTTATTAAACCAATGAGGGCAATTTATGAGTGGCTGATAAAAATGAAACAGGTGGATGACATAACTAAACATAATAGGTGAAAGGTGTAAATTGGTAGGTAGGATGGCATATGCATCAGTAATCATGATAAGCAGATAAATTAACAACAGCATGAATAAATATCTCACCCACAAGATGAATACATAGAATCGTAAGTTGAAAATAGGTCAAGATGTGTAAAATTAAGCTTGTTAAAACAATAATGATAGATAAATAATAATGAACTTTCAAAACTAGGTGTGAAAATGATATGGTTAATTAAAGTGAGTGGATATGAAGTATGAAAAGGATGGACTAAAGACAAACAAACAGTATAAGGTGTAACGAATTGTTTACGTTGTTTAGTGAATCTTAAGAGGCTACGGAAGGGATAGAAGATGTAAAGCATTTCTTTTGGACACATAGACTCGCGTCACTAGCTCAAATCCCCATGGCGTCGACGATATGTGAGAGATGAGATCAAGTCTCATCCGGAAACGTTTATGGTAGATGATTTACTATTCTGAATGCCATACTTCTGTCTATTGCATGTCCATTGTCTATCAAGTGTAACAAAAGAGAACTATGTATGGATTTCACTATACAAACAAATATGGTAAGTTTTATAGGTATCTTCGTCCAAAAATGAACGAAAATATTTACAAAACTTGGGCGCCGAGTGTATGTAAGACATATGAATAGAATACATTTGTTAATAATCTCAGCGGATGAAATTATTAACAAATATATTCTAAATATGGTAAATGCTTGTTAATCCACCCAACGTAGCTTCCTCCATATGAGCTGCATTAAATGTCATCTTAACAGCTCTAGTTAGTCTCTCCTTCAATACATCAGTTGTAACGTTCCCATTAAATTGAGGTTTCATGAATACAAATTTTTTACTGATGGTCAATACTTTAGGTTTACTGTTGACTTTTGACATGTTTTTCTTCAAAAAGTTTATGTGAATAGCTGTTTTTTGCCAACATTCTGAGTATGGTGACTACTTTATTGTTTACAGTGTCATCTGAGTAAGTCTTTCCATCCCTGAATTTGTCTAGTTACGAAATCGTATCTGAAATAATATGTAATTGACGTACATGTGGTAAACATGTATTTGATTAACAGAAGTCAATTTCAAACTTAAACTGCTCTTATTTTTATTTCAAGCATACATATATACCTAGTAACTGTTATGAATTCCGAATTCTTAAAAATACAATTGTTTATTTCATAAAGTTGTATTGATTTTTTTGTAAGCTTGATTGTAAACTGTCATCACATTTATGTGGTTAATGTGACTCATACTCAACAGTACATTTGGCGCATGAGTTCAGTGTTTGTAGTCAGTCTGCCAGGCTGCCTGTAGAACTAACGCTTATTGCTGACGTTGAACTACTTTCTCTAGTTATCAGTGTTGGGGTTCTGTGAAATAGCTTAGCTGACCTGTTGTTGTGTCGCTGGTCATACGTTTGCTAGTGGGTATCGAGGTGTCTTCCCAATTTGCGAAACCTTATAAGTAACAACAACATTAGTTTGCTATCAGGAAAAGATGATAATGAGTAATGAGTAAACTAAACTTGTATGTATGTGTATATTACTGATAGACTTACTCCAATTATTCTGTAAATGATAAATTATTGAAAGACAAGTAGAATTGTTCGGTAAGCATAAAGTCCACAATCCAAGTTCGTAAGGATTACGAGCTTAAAAAATTCAATAAACATGTAATAGAAACCAATTGGTGTTTGTTAAACATGTAGACAAATATATGCGTATATTTCATAATCACTATAACAGTCTTGCAATTTATTAAATGTACTACATCAAAAAGACTATAGTCAGAATAGTTCTTTACTAGTATAATTGAGTTAACACTTATATGCATCAAATGTATGTGTCATTTGGTAAAAGCTGTGATACCAAGTAAAGAAATGGGAAGTTAGCTACGATTAATGCCTGTTAAAATGTAATGCCAGTTCCCTTATAACTTTTAATATACCTTGGCGATTATTTTTTATCATCAAGAAGCCTTTTTATAGAACTTTATGTCGATTATCTTCAACCGTTTCACATCAAACATAGTGCATCGATGAAAAGTGGTCGTCAGTCAAGATATCCTATTAAAAGTGATTATAACTAAAGATTTGATAGTATGAGTAGTTTATATTAATATGCTTTTACTGTGGACAATTTGCGGGTAATTTGTACGATTAATAATATCCACAACTTAATGGTTTATAGCCTATTTAAAGCATAGATAAACAAAGCTTATTCATATAAATATGGTTCCGAATAGTTAACAAAACAGAATTTATGCTACTAACTGATTACAACAAAAGGATGCAACTTACAATCCCCAATCCATTTCCATGCTGGACTACCAATACCGAATAATGCAACACCGACACCTAAAACTGCCATACAAAAACTCCAACTTCTTGTACGTACAAATAAATCATGTTCATGATAATCTGTTAATAATTGCCATTGTTGTGGAGTTAAATGAACTGCTTTAACTTTAGATGATAAATTCTGTGTAGTAGTTGTTGTAGTAGGTGTAGTGGAGGTATTGTTTATATGAGTATTAGTGGAAGGGCTGCTTACTTTGATTTTATTTAACTTATGTACACTACTATCATGATTTATTTTACCATGCTCATCATTAGCTGATTTAGAAGCTTCTGCTTTTGCTACTGTAGCTTGAATAGCGATTTGATAAAGACGATCAGATGGATGTTGTTGAATATAATTTTGTGACATATAATGACGTCCTACTGGATGAGGTAAATCACAGTGACCGGAATGAGTTGATGTACAGCTTTTATGTTGTCGAGATTCTACTGGCATTCTAACTAAGTAAATATAAAAAAAATTTTAAATGATTTTTTCACTTTGTGTCCATGGTATTTGTATTAATTTGTGCTACATATGAAGAAAAACATCCAGTTATTATAATCAAGTGACTTAGATTATATGACAATTCGAAAATATGGATTACTAAACAGCTGTTTTGTTCTGATATAGACATTCGCTGTGGTGTGAATCTATCATCCCACTTAGAGAAAACAAACCCTGGACTTTAAGGTTTCACGCCGAAAGGTTAACTGTTGGACTACTCAGTTGACATCTAATGGTTGACATTTTTAACCTCAGTCAACAATCTCCGTAATACTCATATACAAGGAATGCATTCAGGTAAATGCGTCATATATGTCAGAGGTCAGAGGTCAACATTGAAACGATCACTAAATATTATGTTGTGGCCGACATACAAATTAAAAGTAAACGTTGATATGCACTTATTGTGGCAAAGTAGTTATATAGTTCAACTAGTATTCGCATACTGCTAATAAATTACCCAACACTTTCATCAATTTCTGATTACTTCACCCGAAATGGAGGATAAATTAATTAGTGATTTTTTGAGTATGAATCTGTAAACTCCGTACGAACAACATTGCATTCAAACCTCCTCTCCTACATCTCGGAAATTCTATCTGTCGATCTAGTTTGTTTGAACTGGTATATTTTAGGATGAATAGTGAAGGCGAAGTATCTTTATTTACATATTCCATCTGAAGTTCATATTAAATAATAACAGTCTGAAGAATTTCGTAAGATTATGCATCTGTGGAAACATGTCCATAGTTTCTAGATGAATTATTGATATATTCGGTGATGTTCATGAAGTTCTGATATAGAAAGTTAAGACATGTTAATAGTTCCTAATTATTGTTCTATTTCCAACGCAAATTATCTATGGCACTACATAATCTGCTATTTTAAGATCAGTTATGAGCTGTAATCCGGTGATAATCTCAAATAATTCGATTCCTGTTTGCCTAGACAACAACAAGACTTTAGTGTAATATAATCTTTGGTGTTTTTATAAACATGTTAATATGTGTTATCATTCATGTATTCCCGTATTATGTGTATGTTTACGTGCCTACCTTCTTACCTCATTATAATACTGTTTTAATGTAGCATGTTGATCTAGTGACTATATCAATTACACATCATTGGACACTCAACTCTGATTCCCTATGTTATCCATATTTCAATATACGATAATGTATATTCTTGGTTCTAATGCTTACTGGTTTGCTTTTGCCTGCATTGCTGTGGTACAATACAATACTGCTTCTTACTGCAGTTCTTCGTGACAGTGAGTCATAACAGATTCTCATAGTGAGAATTTTTGGTAAACTGGTACTAACAGATGGTCTTTATAGATTTTAAATATTACAATAGATAACTTTATATGAAAAACTTAATAATATCTACAAATTGGCTTCTAAGCATGCCTTACTTTCACATCACTATTGTCGTATGCCTTAAATAAAGCAACACTTATTATCATTTTTGTTTAACCATATGAAACTTATCTTAACAACGATACTACTAAAATGAATTTCAAATTATGACTAACATCTGCTTAAATTTTCACTGTCAGATATCCGTAACGAGAAAAGACAAGGGCAATACCGAATTCATAACAATGGACAACTTGCGAAACATACAAATTGAATTAAGGTGGTTTGTGAAGATTGGTGGGAAACATTTTAGTTGATTGAATTTGTCACAGACTGATGTTGACAAGGTATCATTGAAAACCAGGGAGCACTAGATAACTGTTTCGTCTCAGCATAGGATGCCTTAAGATGCGCACTGCTGAGGAGTTCCATACCAGGATAAAAAACGGCTACCTAGTGCTTTCTGGCTTTTCTGTGACGAATTCAATTAACTAAAAAACATACAAATTAAAAAAATTACACCGAAAATTGATAAACACAATAACAGCCTGCTGTATTGTTCTTCTGTACAAGATAAACATAATATTCACTAAATTTATTCTCACATAGTTGGTAAGCAGCATAAACAGTGTACTTCCTCTAAATGGCAGTCAACACGAGAGTTCAAAACAACTTCATCTTTAAATATATCACTAACAATTGAATATGTGTGAAATATGTAACGAATGTCCTCCATTTATAATAATTTTCAGTAGTTACATAAATGTCATTCTAACACAGTTGAATAATACGCTTACGCATAACAAATATCGACAGGGAAGATGATCAAAAGTTTTAGGAACAACACAATTAGAGAATATTAACAAAGCTGTACATAATCTTGGCGCTATCACTCTATAAATAAGAATGAAATTGTAATGGTGAATGAGTTAACCTGCTATGTATAACAATCGTCAGCGATAACTGAGTTATCATAAATCATGATAACAGTATCATTTTCATGTCGTAAAATGATTATTTAAGTGGAAACGGCTAATTGAATTATGAAAAAAAAAATAAGAATTTCGTTCAGTGAAGAGATCTTTTCTTTGATGAATTCATTTTCAAAGATGCACAATCGCATCTACACATATAACAACTAGTCGAACATGATAGTTATTATTGTATTTGAATATTATGTAAATATATGCGATTGTGCAGCTTTGAAAATGTATTTACTGAAAAGATATCTCATCGCTGATTGAAATGGTTACTTACTGATTATATGGAGAGATACACTTATCCATAGGCATTTTAACGATGTTAATTTAATTCAAGCTTTATACACGTACTAGTAACTAAGAATAAGCAATTGTTTATTTGTTCATTTTACATTAAACCATACGTTTACCACTTCAAATTTACTTTGAGTTTCAAGTTTACTCTTATGCCTATGCGAAAAATACAGTTTATGTTGTGCAGGATCTTAAACTAAATTAATAAAGTCAGCGAAGTGACTTCGGACGTCATTATAAATAAATATTAGCATTCGTAATAACAACTATTCAACTGTTGTTTTTCATGAGACACAATAAATTAGGTTTATTCACAATATCTCTTGTCTCCATTACTAGGTGGAACTAAACTTGACCCTTGTACATACTTAGTAGGTTCAGAGCTTTATTTTTGAAGTTGAAGAAAACAAGCTGGTGATTACTGATAAAACGACGCATTCAAACATTAAACAAATTTTTTTGTAAATCATGTTATAAACACCGATGCTATGCTTTCAAGACAGATGATGACTTCAAACGATTTCGCCTCAGAAATTACTAGATATATTTTCATCAGTAAAATAGAATGAAGCCATAACTTTTACTATAATTTAAATGTCGTATTGTATTTGTTGACATATCTAGAATGAATTTGACAGCATGTCTGTGACTCAGAATCATAGTGAATAATAGTAATTTAGTAATAATTGAATATCCATACTAACAAAACTATATTACCGAGATATTGCAATATGTTTAGAAGAATAATGAAGGGTTGAAAGTGTAATTAGACAGTATAAACTTCCAAATCGCTATATCAGATATACATTAATTTAAAAATATGTATTAACAACAGAGTAACTACATTATTCATTTGAATCTTCCCTAAGATGAAATGAGTGAGAACTAGTGATATTAATTTAAGACTTGAAACATACTGGCTATGACCCCTCCCCTACTCACTCAGTCAATAGTCATTGTATCTGAGTAGAAAAACGGTAATAACCTTGTGCCATATGAATAGAACACTCATTACTGTAAATAACTATTTATTTAACTCATGTATTGCAAGTGTAATACGTGAATGGAGTAAACTAGTAAATCGGGAAACTGTAAATACAATTCATAGATAGACTCCAGGTACTAAACAATCTCATAGATTCAACTTTTCATCTAAACATCGAGTAAATAAATCTAGAAATAAAACTGACATAAAATTGATTGTTAACATCTACTCAGTGAAATAAAAAGCCTAAACCACCTAAATTTGTTAAAAAAATGTTGAATGTCATGATCAATTACAGATTATTTGCTTCAATGAATTTCGACTTAAATTCTAGTGTAAATCGTACAAACGTAAAAATTTAAATCACCCTTAACCATTTGATAGTATTAGTTAATTTGAGTTAGATGACTATTGAGAAGCAGGAACCACCAAATATCAGTTTCGCTTCTGAATGGGAATCTTCAACAGCGTACACTAACGCGACCCCCCCATCTCTATGAGAGACTCATACAACGACTTGAATGTTTTACGACATACACTTTAACCGTACAAGTGGACCTTCACTAAATGATCGACATATCCAACTTCAGTCAACTTGCCGTCTCTTATTTGAGTCGTGAATAGTATCCAGTGCTTCCTGGTATACAGTTGTACCTAAACTATAATTAATTAATGATATTGAATTCTAACTTCACAGCATTTATTTAAAATCATTCCACATCACTGTGCATTTATAGACAATTGAAATATATAAGAATTAAGGTAACAAAATTCTGAATAAAATAATTTGTAAGATTTAAGATATTCAGAGTACTTGTTGTTGAAATGTTCGAACATACGTTTTAAATCCCACAGTCACAATCGCTCATGCACTAGTGATATATAAGGATAAGCGATACCAAGCATTTACCCAAACCAAGATGGTGGAGAAAGTGGTTTGAACCCGAGGACTTTTAGTTTTCATCTCAGTGTTTTAATCATTATTATTTCTATGTTGCCTAGTTTCATAGAAAATAAGTGGTTATTTTTAAATGGACTCATTGTTTGTACTGATTATTTGCGAATCAGTAGATTTTGAATACACATAGGAATTAGTTACATTCCCTTCAAATCAGGTATCAGATAATAAGTAGTATATTATAAATGTTAATAATTGACTTACTTTTAGCACAAATATTTCCTCTTTCTCAAGTAGTTTATCATACACTTCATAATAAGTCTTCTTGAGGCATAATATTCATATATTGAATGATATAAAAATGCATATACATGATTATTTACATGTGGCCTGAAGCAATATCTCAAGTAGTTGAATCATTCCACATGTTTCCTGTAGACAAATCTTATATTATGGACGAAAATGATCTCATGTAAAGCCTACAGACATGTTTTGTTTACTCACCAAAAAAAATTAGTTTCAAATGATTGGTCTATTTGTGATGATTTGCCTAGAAACTAATCCCTATAAATTGATTGGTTATGTTATTATTTTTTTTTAAAACTAAGTATTGAATATTGGTATATACAAACAGTAGGTTAATGTTATTAACTGAACGATTTTCTGTATTCATATTTTATAAATAATAAATTCGTGATATGTAAGAAGGAAGAATTTTCCCACTTTATATTTTAGACAGTTGGAGACAAGAACATTCCCTGGTAACAATATCCATTGGTTTTATAACTTGTACTCATCAATGTGAATAAGGTAAACTAGGTAATATATTGTCAAGTAAAGTAAAAATGTATTAGTTTAAGATAGAATTTCAATGAATTTAAAATGAAACCAACATGAAATATTTACACTTACACAAGTGAATTTTGTATTGCATTTTACGGGGCGGCCAAACTAAAACATGCCATCAGTTCATGAAGTCTTTGACTATTGGTCTAAGCCATGTTGGTAGATCCAGACTACCTGGTTGGGGTCCGCGTAATAGTCACAATAAATGACTGGAGACACTTGGTGACATGGATCAGAATCGGTCATAGTGGCGCAAGTGTATTCACTCTTTAACTTCATGTAAATCTTGAATCATATTATTAGTTTCTGCACACCTTTACTTTACTCTCCTCTATTGTATTCTGTAATTATGTTACCACTGTAATCTCGTAGTGCTAATGTGGTATGGCAACATGAACCTATGGGCGTATTTGCCTGGTTCTATGTTGATGATGATAATCATTGCATTCGAAAGACTAAGATCATTGGCAATGGTATAATCATTATATTCTGATACGTAGTGCAGCTTTATTTGTTAAATACTATTTGTCACAATACGTTTTGAAGATAGTCTACCGTACAACTTTAGGCTGAATAATCAAGAAACACTGTAAAGTGGTTTCGTTTCAAGTATGTGGTTCGTGATCAGTATGCAACAACTACCTCCTCAGGAATTAAACCTGGAACCTACATTTTTTATAACGACTCTTCTACTTGTAAACGATTGAATAAAAATCCACATTCTGAAATTCAATCAACTAATGATGTACCGTGGAAACTGTTGAATGTTATAACCGATATCTTTCTACTTCACCTTAGTTTTTCTAGTTGATATATTTAAGTCAGTCTACGATGAAGATAATTAAAAGAGATTAAAATGTTCAACGTAAACAGAATAACTTTTCATTTTGAAGTGTGTATGCGTACCATGAAATCACTGGGAAATAATCAACGGTTAGGAGAGAAAAAAATAATTCAATGAACCGTTAGTAATATCAGCGATCATGTTACTGTTAATTGATTTTTCATTTCATTCATCTAACAAATGTACGAAACTGTTGAAACCCAACTTCTTCAAAACAGTATTCATTTATCTATTCAGGAAAAGTATATTTTCGGAAAACCGACTTATCTTAGTTTCTTTAAATAAAATTAGTAACTTATCTGTTATAACAGTACTCTTATTTAAGCATGAAGACTGAGAATGAAAATCCATTCAGATAAACGGATTTCATATAATCTTTAGTAAAAGATTCGAAGTAGATATAATGCGTAATTAGTTTGAAGAATAAGTTTGATCTTTACTTGAATATCACTATCACGAGTAAACTACTGTTAGAACTGTAAACCACCAAATGCAAACTTACTAGTCTAAAGGTTATGGGTTTACAAAAGTAACTAAAAGTTCAAAATTTAATCCTTAGAGGTATTGTGGTGAGTTTAGCTAGGGATACTTTTACTAGGACTAAACAATTGTTCAGTTCAATTTAGCCTTCATTTGTTGCCTACAGTTTTGATAAACCAAAAACGTAAACTGAGTTATTACTCAACATCTATCGGTAAAAAATTACTTATATTTGTAGATATAATCAGAATATATTTGGATGTTCCTGTTGATTTACCATGAAATGAAATTGATCAGTCTCTATTGTTATATAGAGATCCTAAGTGAATCGCCTTGATATAGCAAAAGTTTGTAAGTATTGTTTGAGATTAATCATGATTGGCAAGCTGAATGTAAGAGACATGTTTCATGTCATTTGGGACGCGTCATCTGGATGTACCTGCATCCTACTTTTGACTTTCACACCGGCGCTCGAACCCAGTTCGTTTCATTCTAAATGACACCGCCTTCACTACTAGGCTACTAAGTTTAGTCAGCCACACTTGTGTAACGAGTTTGAATATATAATTTGAATGTATTTAGATTTTCCAGTTGATTTGTCATGAACTGCAATTTGTCAGTCTCTGTTATCATCTGTGGATTCAGATTGCCAGTCACAAACCAATTCAACCAATACTTATATTTATTGGTATACATCCTTTTAGAGTGATACTTTTACTGTTCAGTCAAAGTTGGATAATCGAACAATGAAAACCGATTTAGATTTTAAGTTAAATTTTACATTTAAGTTACCATAGAATCAGTTATTTATTCAATAAAATGAAATTCTTTAGGAAATTTGTATTTGTTGCATCTTTGAATAAGAATTAAAACAAGTAAAATAGGGTGTGATTTAACTTACATGATAAGCAAATATCATTGAATTTTATTTTAAATAACAATTGCCCATTGCATGTATCTTTTTAAAATGATTATCTTTATATGGGTCAATTTTACAGATACATTCACTATTGAATCAATCAATAGTATAATGAATGAAAAGATGTTTATCTAAGTAAAATGATAATAGATGTAGGTTTTCTTAGCCATACGATATGATTCTGAAGTCATCATTGACTTTGTAGTTAACATCAGTACCATTATTCTAAAATAATGGAGGGTATTAGAATTTCTTTGTAATTGATTGATTAATAGCCTGTTTGTTAATTCAGAACTTCAGTTATTGTGCATAATTATTTGCTAATAATCTCGGTTGGCACAGAAGTGATGTTACAGTTTCTTTATTATTAGCCTTACAGATTGTTAAAATTGGGCGTGATTCACCTAATGCTTCAATAAGCAATAATTCATATTACTTCACGACCTAATTAACACATTAGGAATGTTGCACAGCAGTAATCGAACTATATTCACTATAATGTCAGTAGTAATCTAAGAGCTTTAACAGACAACCCGGAAACACAATGTTTTGTATTAGTATCAAAGCACAATTGAATTACAAATGATTTTAAGTAGGAATAAACTGTAATGTCAATACCAAATTAACACATAACACCAAACAGACTTGGAATAAAAATGAACTACAATACCGATAAGAAATAGGTATAATAAATAATATCATGATTTAGGCATGTAAACAAGAGGTCAATTTAATACAAATAGAAAGAAAATGTGGGTACAACTTTGGTTATCCAGAATGCAGTTAAGTAATTTAAATATAACGAGGATTCATTTAAATATGAATGCAAAAAACTCCTATTGAATACATTTGAGTAGCTTAGCAACATTCTATTTAACCACAGCCTATCAAAAACCAGTTTGTATAAACTTGTTTAGCAGCATTCATCACCACTTAGGTACACAACTTAAGACCAGGCCTTCTATAGATTTCCTGGCTAACTTGTATTTCATCTGTCCGATATTTCAACGTTTACCCTCTTCAACTCATGTCGACGACTGTTTCATATGATAAGACATAGTCGAAGCCAATTGTCACATGGCATGACTTAGCTTCGTTTACTGTATATTGGATGTTGTTAATATATGTTTTAATGCAAAAAAGCCAAAGTATTAAATATAAATAATACAAATAAAGTATGAAGACATTTAGTAATATGATACTATACTAAAGCAACAACCAATACTCACATCGATATCAACCCTGTATGTGACGAATCTTACGACAGATTATACTGCAAAGTCATGCATAAAGAGAAGCTCACAAGTGAAGATCAGTATCATACAAGGCTGCTTACTCTTGCCCTTCTCTCTCTGTGTCTACTGAAGGTCGACTAGACTATAAGAACCTCAATATCTTATGGGTAAACACGGAATACAGTGGACAATTAGGATTCAGCTAGACGATCTGAACTTTCACAGGTGACCTAGCTGTTCAGTATTAAAAGCAACAACGAATCCAGGTACTGTCCAGTGTAAAAATATCTCCATCAGCCACCGCTAGGCCTTAATATACATACAGGGGTAAAGCAACTTCTTTACATACAAAATAGTACAACGAGCACCAGCCTAATTACGCTTAGCTTTACGATGAAGCTCTGGAAGATATGGAAATGTTTACATAGCCGGGCAGAAACATTATAAATAAATAAGGTGTTTCTGATATAGATGTTAAGTGACGGATTGAAACGATAAGGCAAAGACAGTACTTCTACAACTGACGAACATCTGGAATCCAAAATAGCTGTCAACCAACAACAAAGAATTTTGAATACTAACATCAAGACGGTTCTATTGTATAGAGTTGAAACTTGTAAGAAAATTGCGAAAAGTGTCATTTATAAGATACAGATGTCTGTAGCAAGTCGCTTACACAAGCTGTGTACTTCCAGAGCCGTTAGCCTGATACCATTAGGAACAACCTTACTGTGACAGAGAACAAACTAATTTTCATATGAGGTAGAGATCAGGGAAAAGAAGTTGACTGGTGTATAGGTCACGTACTACGAAAATCACATAATTATATCATATGGCAAGCACAAACTTGGAATCTACATGACAGATACCGAAAACACATTGCTTCTAGAATCGGTGGCAGACATGAAAGGGATAAATTGCACTTGGAAAGAAGTGTACAGGAAACTTTCGGATTAGAGTTGCTTGAAGAATGTTGATCGGTAGTCACGATGTGAGGGGTGACTTGAGTTTGTTAATTGGCTAATGCCAAATAGAAGGAAAAATAGGAAAACCACTGCTTAACCATTTCTGTTTAAGATTTGATGTTATATAAAGAAATCAATGAAATCTGCATCATCAAACTAACCAGATCAAAGATTACAACATCATCAAAACAAGAAAATCTGTTTTGAAGTCAAATTATTAGAGATTCATCATTTAACAATCAAATGTTAAATGAAAATTATGAAAAATAACCATTACCAGAATCTGTTTTATTTAATTAATATCAAAATCTGAATTTATTCATAAAATAAAAGTTGAAAATTAAAAATAGTAACATGACGTAATCGTTTTCATACATAGAAGTTATTAATTATAAAAATTCATTTGGGACATTTAATTGTAAGTTGTCGAATGTTGTTTTCTACTATCTGTTTCTTTTGAAATATAAAAAAATGTTTCAAGATTAAAAAAAATTAACGACTTTGGTTAGTTAGCATTTCGAAAGTTATGCTAACTATAAATATCTTCTTAGTTTATAGAATGTTACAAGATTACCTATACATCATGAGTCTATCATCACTCTATGATATAGAAGAAATATAATTGAGAGATAAAGCAGTCACTGAGTTCACTAATATGGTAATCTCAAGTACTGAGACCATAATGAACTCAGAGTTTAAGTGTACTGTAACTGTTGATATTTCTATAATCATGTTGATATGTTTAATAATTTATGTATCCCACTTCCTGTCTGTGATTGTCTGTATGTTTGCCTATATCGCTTTGTTACACTGAATTCCATGTTTAGCACATGATCTACTTCACTTTACACTTTATTGAATGACTCAGTTTCATAAATAAGTTACTTCAAATACGCTTGTTTGTGATTCCATTACTAGTTATTACAATACAATTTAACTACTACTACTACTACTATATTCGGTTTGTCACTTGCGTTCTTCTCACGAGTGCTATTTAGAATACTAAGTTATAATAAGATTACTTTCCTGTCTTTGGAAAGTTCAAGTATAGGATCATCTTAATTTTTAGTTTGATCTGCTAGTTACTGAATTAGTCTAAATTCAACAAAAAATAATAAAGCGACAAGCTGTTTACTAAATGAAATTGGTAGAACATTTATGTGTTGTTTTTTGCTTTGCTTTATTGAATTCAGCCATTCATGTATTACGTCATACTATATAGATACAGCAGGTAAAGTAAGTTACATTGAATTCTTTAGGTGTATACAGAAAACTAGGTAAAATGCAGCATATTTAGTACTTTAATTTTTTATTTTTGATGAATAATTAAAATGATTTTATAAAATACAATACACAAAATCCAGGATTTTTATTTCACTTTAATTGATGCTTACTGACTGGATTTATGTGCCATCTAAACGTGATGTTTCTATTTATCATCAAAACAAGTACCAATCTAATATTAGTGACTAAACCATAGAATAACAATATGAACATCAGTAATCTAATGAAAGTATACTCTTCTGACGAATCTTACGTGAAACGAAACGCATGTGTTGTAATTCCATTTATAACCATGTACTAATTACACTGAAATCTCTGTGATTACAAGCCAATCCATTCAGTGTGCACATACGTCAAGAGAAACTGATTAATTGCAATAAAAATACTAAACTGTGCAAAATTATAAATATTTACTAATTTTAAGTTGGATTGTGAGTGGCAAGCGGAAGTCCAGGACGCGTGTTTCGTTCTATTTTGGGATATTTGTTTATAGAATTTTCGTTATTATTTTCTTATAAATAAAGAATCAATGAACTAGAAAGCTCAATATTCCAGTAAATTTATGTCAATTCCATTCGCTTCATTAGTGTATTTAAAGATTGATTGAACTATTCAACAATCAAAGTAAACAATAGTCTTCATTAGATTCAATGGGAAATATGTTGCTGTATATCTAGTTTCCTACAACGACTAGTGATTAAGTAATAGGCATGTTTGTCTCATGCCTAGTCGATTACTGTACACTAATGTAAATAACTTGACATCATTATAATGTAAAGTGATGCTTGATTAAGCTTTCTACGAACTATCCTCAACACGAACACCCCCCCCACACACACACACAAATCATGCTCTGTAAACACTTAACACAACTATTCTCTTATTATTGTTACAATTCATAAGTTCATTGTAAAGTAAAATTTACGTGAAAATTGAAAATCCGATCAATTAGTTCGTCATCTTAATAAAGTTTGATTGTTTCTATCTTTTTTTTCTTTCTATTCAATAAAAACTTTGTTTTCACTTCTTTTTCTTTCTTTTTTTCAACAAAACTAAACATTTTGCATTAAATTGAATTTTAATTAAATTTTGCGCTTGTTTAAAATAAAAGTTAAAACACAACAAACAAAATAAGAATTAATTATGAAAAAAATTTTTTTTCTCTTCAATCATGATTAATGAATTTATGTGTAGATTCAATAACATCTTCATAATGAATGTTATATTGTACTAATAATTGTATTAATTACAAGTTTATTATTTATAGATAATGATAACTATTAATAGGAATCTAATGTACTACAAATGATACTAATTAGTTTTATAATGAATATTCATTATGAATTTATATGAATTAATAATAAAGTTATTTACAATAATCTCATCATTCAAATATGTTCTATATTCATATTAGTTTAAAAGTAGTTGTAAATGAGAGTAGATGAAACTTGAATGGAGAACCATGAAAGGCATCATTTAAAAGATATAATTATTCACAAACAGTTGTTTATGCAAGATACTTCGATTCTGTTTGATAAATACCATTAACAACAACCTTTTATGTTAGACAATAAACCAACAGAAATCCACACAAAGAAGAATTTGGAAAATATGCTAGAGGAGGGTGTGGATAGGATACATATTGAGGAAATCATCAATTGCATTATAAGACAAGTACTAAATTGGAATTTTTAGCGTCAAATGAAAAGATGAAGACTCAATAACACATTGGGTGAGGAGTTTGAGGCAGATATGAAAAGAATGAACAGCACTTGGAAAAAACTGGAAATGAAAGCTCAAGACAGAGTTGAAGAATGAAGAATGTTGATTGGCGGTTGATTGATTGACTGATAGTTTAATCCTTCCGCTAAATTTGATTTAGTCTATGACTGAACAGTCTCTGTTGTTATATATGAATCCTGTGCGAATTGCCTCCAAACGATGCGACTGTCATGTGTGATTGTCTGTGCTCAATGGCCTAGTGGAGAACGCTGTAAAGTTTAACATGAAAAGAAATGAGTTCCAGTGCTACTGTGAGCATTAACATTGGAATGTAGGTACGTGCAGCTGATGAAACGAGCTTTCCGAATTTCATTTGTCAGTCACAGTTCAACTTAAATCATTTTCCCAATTAGGCATTAAGAAAGGATGAAAGGAGAGAAAAACTTGCCCTTCAATTAGTTTCTCATCATTATTAAATAATTGGTGGTATGGTAAGTAATAATTTTACAAGTTTAAAGGTGTTTATAAAATAACTACGACTAATTAACAAAGTAATTGCGGCATGATGGTGAATGAGGTAATAACGTGTATATAAGTTCTCTGTGAAAAGAAGTATAGAATATAAGACTGTATATAGGGAAAAAGTAGTTCACAACAATACACATATGTACACACATGCATAAAACGGTAGACAAATTTGAAAGACGATTTCGGAAACTATGATTCAATACTTTAACAGTGTAGAATAAGAATACAGTATAAATGGATTAAATAATATGCTGGCTGTTCAGTGATTAGTGAATAACTATTATTGTGGTGGATACTACTAATAAGGTCGTCCATATGTAGTAGATATTGGAACGTTGCGTGAAAGTATAGACGGTAAACAGCATACATTATGACAAGGAACAAAGCCTGATCACAGTGCATAGGGAAATGAAGACAACCAAAAAAAGTAAGCCTATAACCAGCGTTTATCAAGGAACACAAAGGACGTGCAAGTAAATAATTAAAGTAATGTATATATTATTTATTACCTCTATTTTCACCAAATGAACAATTTGCCTTAGCTTTTCACAATGTGATTTTTTAGTGATAAACTTTGTTGGTCGTGATGCAATGTGATTATTAACCTCAGTAAGTGTATATAGCTTACCTCATGTTTTTAATGTTATATCTCGAAAATAAGTTAGGATCGTACTATTGGTTTGACAGAAATAAATCAAATAGTAGACATGATATTAGTCAGTATTTTATTGATAGATCAGTGCAACTAATTCAGTTGGCCAAAACAGTTTTGTAAAGGCGTCTTGGATCATGACGCCGAATGACGTTAGTTAGAAGTGCACAAAGTAAACTTATAATTAAAGAAATTCTCTAGTTGCGAAAACTTCCAATCATCTAAAATTAAAAAGTAGAATGTTCAGTAAGATCTTGAAAATTGTACCTCAGATAAAAATTAATTCCTGTGCTTTATCAGTAGTCTAGTGATAAATAATAAAACATCAGACGTAAATAAGTAAACATAAGCCATAGGATACGAAAAGACAATTATTTTAGTGAAGTTGACGAAGCAATAAGAGATGTATACTTTAAAGTATGAATAGTAAAGCTAATAGTCAGTTGCGCTGTTCATAAAAGTATCCGAATATGTTGTGTTTTATGTTATCCTTTACATTGTTGGCTGAGGAAAATGTAATTAAAGTAAAAGTTTCATAGAAGACATTAAATTAAATGAAAAAGATATCCTAAACTAGTCATTTACTGTCAAGTGTGTTATATATCTTTCATATCTTATGGAAAACACACAAATTCAATGTTTGAAGTTAGTTATCAACGCTCTAACAACCTAGATTTTTTTAAGGTTAATGGTCAATTATTCAACAACTCTGTGTCATATCATGGTAACTAGCATCGATAATAAAGTAAACGACATGCGTTTATCACATTTACCAGTTAATAGGAATGAAAAATTGAATAATTACGTAACTGTGGTGTATTGAAGACTAATATTGATTATGATAACACCCAAGTCAGTATTAATTATTTTAACAACAACAACAAATGGCGTGGTTTATTTCAATCATTAAGTTGCTTTCAAAATTATTATTCATATCTTCATTCAAGGTAGTAACTCTATGATTAAAATAAATTCATGTTACTAAGGTATTTTTATTTTATATGTCATATTCAAATTATTGAGATTGTTGAATGCGAATTCGATATCGCAAATCAGTTTCAGTTAAATAACCATTCAAAATCGCGAAACACTGGACGGATGTTTCATCGTAATATGTAACTTTTCATCAGTGCGTCTATACAACTCCGCCAGTGAATTAAGCCCAAAACATTAAAACTTCCTAGCTCCACTTGTAAACTATTTTCTCTTGGCAGTTCCTGAAATCCTAGTGAGAAGATGCTACCAGTAAAGTTCAATCATATAGGGTGTGATGCAGTTACCTATTGATAACAATCGATGTCGTAGTGCAAGTATAATAAGAATCGAATGAAGTTAAAAATATAAGCCGTTGGAAGCTGGTTCAAAGGTGTAGTTGTTAAGTGTTTGCCAAAAAGACTAGAATCTTTGTAAAATGCGCAGAAATGAAGAATCACACTTGGACAAACATCTATCCAGTACTTCAGGCCTTTCAATGGTTACTTAACTAGACTAGCTCTGTGGTGTCAAGATGAAATGTATGATTCATTTTAGATGTATAGCGTTTTTGAACTAGATATTTTAATTGCATTGTTTTCATTCATAATTTATAATCAGTACTATGCAAACTAAATGACTCAACAACAAAATATGACAAGGAAATATATCATCTACTGAGTGAATGGCATCTACCATAATTGAATATTACGTTGGTAAAAGTGAATGCTTATCAAGTCACTATGAACATTAACCAGCTGTAAAATCCTTTGTTGAATCTTCACTGACATCAATGCATAAGAACAATTATTGACACGAATCCTACTGGATAAAGGCTAAAATAGTGAACAGAGAAAACGTATGGAAATACAAAAACGTTTTAGCAGTCTGTTATTCAGGTCATTTAATAACCAAAAATCAAAGGATTTGCAAATACATAGTCAGAGGTCTGACCAATCAGAAAGTTTATCACAATAAATGCGCGCAAAAGGTATCACAATATAGACATCAGTTAAAGGTCAACGCCAATAGACTGCTAATCGACTGTAGAAAACTGCCTATAGCTCATTCCGATTTTAGGTACATATTAACATTGTTGTCTAGAAAAGTAATCACATCATTACCATCATCTTGTACAAAGAACACATTAATATCTTTAAAATCCTTTTCGTCAATTATAAATCTTGTACATACTACTTTGCATTGAAATATAGGACTCTAATAAAAGAAGACACGCATTACGAAAGCATTCATAGAAAAACTTTGTATATATTTACGAACAAGCAACAGCATTCATAATCCAGTTTTAATTAATGTTTTCGTTTTCTTTTCAGTATATCAACATTCAATGTATGTTATTTACGAATTGATAACTCAAGTGTCCAAAGTGCAGTATTCAAGTGCACTACTCAGTCGTGGTGATGATATTGGAGTTGTTGTATATTTTGGCTATGTCTATCAATATTAGTTGAACTACAATATTACCTAGTTAAATTAACCGTATCGCGTTTTCCCACAAATTATAAATCACTTCTATCTAAGTGTTTACTCTCAGACATTAGTACAACTGGAGAGGAAAATGACAAAGAAAATATTAAAAGTCATGTGACTTATTTGAAACCTAACTCTACCAACGTGTAGTTTCAATTATTAGTGTCATTGTTTCAAGCTTTGTGTCGTTCCCTCTCTGAAACAACTAATGACTTTTTCTTATTTAGATTCACACCCACTGTGTTTTGTACAATCTTAGTGCTTCAACACGCAACGTACTTTCAGGCTAGACTTCAAACCTACCGAAGGCTAAAATTTATAGTATTACTAGAAGCCTGCTTATTTTTTCTTTGAATAAGTAAATGTAAATGACTGTTAATTCTTTCCTCTGTATCACTGATACTAAGAAATACTTGCAAAAGAACTTAATAATAATTCTACAAATGTCCTTAAATCATTTGACGGATATTTGTTTCTAAGGGTAGTGACTATATTTATGATTTCATATGCATAACCTAAGCTGACAGCTGCTTATTAATAGACTGTAATCAGACGAAAGCTGTTCTATGCTAATGAACTATGTCACTATTTCAAATACTAAACATGTGTCCATATTCTAATGTGTCCTACGGTCATATATACTTGCAATGGCGTTAACCCCAGACATAATTCGATACATAAGGCGATCAAAACGTCTTATTATGATGAAGGCTAGAAACGTCAAGGCAAGTTATATATCGCTTTAATTTCAGTTCTATATTCAAAAGGACTATCAAATTTATTAATAACTTCTATCAGATTATTCCGATTTAGAAAAATGTTTGCTTGCTATACTTCCTAATACAGTGAATGTGTACTTGACGTCGGTTCATACCTGTTCTATTTGAAATTGATTCTTTATTTACAGAACTATTTTGAAAATTGTGTTGTAACAGACTGATCACAATTGGATGGTAGTGAAAACAATGAAAAACTACACAACTCTTCATTGCTACCATTAAACTACTCACCAATACACACACTCAATATCATCAACCAATTTGACTCAACATATTCAAGCATCAGGTTAACAATCAAATAACGACATCACTTGTCCAACCAACATTCACTCGATAGATTATCATCTGTAATATTATGCAACATTCATACAATCACATTGGTAATAATTGTCTCAATTCCAACATATTTTAGCACCATCAGTCACGACTTTGCTCTAGGGATTTTATAGAATCTTGATTGAGATCACTAGTTGGGTGATTATCATAGTTGATGTGTTGTTGTTTAATGAGTAGTTGATTTCCATTTGTTGTTTGAATGTGCTGATACTAGCCAATCAAACAATTAACGCCTGTTATCCCATGTGGAGCATAGGCCGCCTACCAGTATTCTTCAACCAACTCTGTCCTAGGCTTTCCTTACCAGTTCTTCCTAAGTTCTTTTCATTTTGTTCATGTCTGTCTCTAATTTTCGATGCAATGTATTCTTAGGTCTTCCTTTTATTTTAAACTTCAGGATTCCATGTTAATGCTTATCTTGTGACACATTTTGGTGGTTTTCTCAATGTGTGTCTTTTCCGCCTACAGAATATTTTCCTAGTTTTTTTCCTGGAAGTTGATTTGTTCTTTGCCGTTAAAAGTTGTTGTTGATGGTATCCGGCCAATGGATCCAAAGTGTCTTGTGCAGACAGCTTGTTTATAAGTACTTTTATCTTTTGAATAATGCTTTTCTTAGTTCTCAATACAAGTTTCAGCTCCATACAATCAAACTGTCTCTATATTTGTATTGAAAATTTTGATTTTAGTGTTAGCTGGCAGTTGGTTCTAGTTCAAAATGTTTTGCAGTTATATAAATGTTGCCCTTGCCTTTCCGATCCGCATCTTCATATCTAAATCAGACTTTCATTGTTTATCGATGATACTGCCCAAATATGTAAAGCTTTCTACACCTTCCAGATTTACTCAGTCATGTGTAATTGAGTGGATGCTGATTGTTTTGTTTCAAAGGATCTTACTTTTCTCTTTGCGTATGTGGAGGCCTACTGGTGAATGCAGAGGCTGCTGCTACACTGTCCGTCTTCATCATGCATTTGCTTCTGCGTGTAAAATGGAAGAGATAGGTCATCTGCAATGTCTAGTTGCATCCATAGTTATCCGCTGTATTTCGAGATTGCCTTGAGAAGTTGCAGTCTTCATGATCCAGTCAACGACCAGCAGGAAGTGGAAGAGCGACAGTAATCAGCCTTGTCCGACACTAAACTTCCACTTTGAATGAAACACTGGTGTACATATTTAGGAAATAAAGCCTTTAAGTGATATGGCATTAATACTATTAGAGTATAAGTTGGAACAAATTAGTCTACGACAGCAAAAAA